>ML795316.1:245611-257635 GCA_009831015.1 Picea engelmannii
GGGGGGGGGGCAACTCAATTGACAAGTGTCGTGAAAATGAAGTTCCATGAGGTTTCGAGTTCAATTCCCCCCGACTTACAATGTGTGCCGCTTAAGGGGCATCGTGGGCACACCTGGAGGTTATAGTGGTAGCAGTTGGATAACACGGCCACGTGCCCAACTAGTTGTCGATTCCGCCAGACAAAAAAAAAATTAAAAAAAGGAAGATATTTTTCGCAAGAAATAAAATGAAAATAAGGTGTTACAAGTAACAATTGAGGAATATGAATATATATATCAATTCAATGTTATAGATATATATAAAGAAGAAGTTGACATCAGTATTGGGTAACCTTGGTTTTAAAATCTAGGCACCTTCATCTTAAACATGGAGAAAACGTTTGTGACATTTCCCTACAAGGATAAGTTGATGACATTCCAAGACACTACTATGAGTTCAAAATCGATAATACCTTCATCAAAAGATTTTAAATATATCTCGAAGATGATCCCTTAAGAAAATCAAAAGTCAATATCAAGGATGAAAAAAGAATTTGACAAAGTTATCATGGATAAAAATGAAGAAATTT
The DNA here is from genome assembly GCA_009831015.1 of Picea engelmannii. NCBI lineage: Eukaryota > Viridiplantae > Streptophyta > Pinopsida > Pinales > Pinaceae > Picea > Picea engelmannii. Next base: position 246,181 of record ML795316.1, read on the forward strand.
ATCGCTTAAAAGACCACAGTAAAAAATGACTTACACAGATCAAGAAGTCAAAGGATAAAAATCAATGCATTGAGAAGTTAGAACAAGAGAATCAAGATCTCGAGAAGAATCTATCCGAAAAAAATGAAGAAAACTCGGGTTTAAAGAACCTTAATCAAATATTATTGGAACAAATCAAAATGTTGAAAGAGGAAGAATCTGAGAAGGAAGACAAAAACAAAGTCGACAAATCAAATAAGGAAGAAAACTCACACCTAAAGGTTCATAATCAAAGTTTAATCACACATATTAAGAAGTTAAAGAGTGATAAGAAATCACTACAGAACAAGTTAGAGCAACTTATCAACAAATAATCATTGGTTTATAAAAAGACAATGACTAAACCTATGGAACCAAAGAAGTATTCAAATGTAAAAATCTCAATTATGGACAAAGGAATTAATACAGATCCAGACAACCTTACATCTCAAAAGGATGCAAATTCAATCGATGCAAATAGGTCTTCAAATGTCAAAGTAGAAACAAGCCATGGGTATGAAGAAGACTCAATTCCAAAAGTTAATCAAGAAAAAGCTACAAGTATACGAAGTAAAGATCAAGTTGCAAGGAAGCCTTACAGACATCCTAATCACAAAATTCGATACTTCAACCAATTAATGTATCAACATAAACAAATGACCAATATGTCTAAGAATATTACTTCCACTACAAGTGGTTCTCAAAGTAGAAGCTACCATGGGAGTCAAAATACATCAAGTTTTTTCCACGAACCTTATAAACGTCGAGTTCTGCAGAAGATTGAATTAGGGTGGGAAGACTCCTTCACAATTCAACAATTTTTCTTAGCACTTAGAAGATCCTTTTGTCTCAGGTTCTCAACAATCACTAACTCAAGAATAAAGAATCATGAGACAATATTACAATCCAAAGCAAGATATAAATCTTCCATAAGTATGCTTTGAGGATAAAGCATTTTTAAATGGAAGGAAATGTTATGAACACAATAAATCATAATAAATGTAAATACATTATAAAATAAAAATAATAATAAATAATCAATAGTTAATTATTAATAATGAAGAGACACCTTCCTGATGAAAGGTTATCTCTTCATGAAATGCCCCCCCATGCGTCAGTATACGAGGACCTCATTCTCATTGTACTCATCATCAATATCATTCTTATATTTTTACTCAATATAATATTATTTCATCCTAAATGGATTACTTTATTCTATACTACTTAAATTGGATATTCTTATAATTGTCAAAAAAGTTTGTTTGTCACACCCTGCGGCCTCCTCTTTTGGTATATTAGTTACAACTTTAAAAATAGAAAGTATGATGGTATATTCGACGAAACTAGTAGCTCAATTGGTTAAAACTATCGGTTTATTGAATGGAGGTATCGGGTTCGATTCCATTGAGCCTCAAACTAATTTTATTCCCTTTAGCCAATATTGGTCAATTAGAGAGTGCCACGTGGCACTCTCTTGTTGGTCCATGTATTTCCCGCATCAAAAGCTTGCCATGTTATCTTCCACCTACCTATATAGACCCGCCATGTACCACTGACCCATTGGTCCACCTCACTGCTAACTATACCTTCCCACTTCATTGTACGAATTCCACTTCATCCATATAGATGACACATGGCACTTTTTATTGGTCCACATGTGTGTTGAAAATGCCATTTCTGGGTGATATGTGGCAACCTATCATGTTTCCATGACACCATGTTGACATCAAAATGGTATCACTATGTTATTTGTATGACCTGTATGGACATGCTAGGTGGAAGCCTATGGGCCTGCCATGTAGCACCCATGCTTTGACTTTTTCCCTGGTTTGACCAAAATTTGGTTAGCCATAACTTCTTCATACAAAATCTGTTTGAGGCGTTTTTTTCACCATTGGAAAACTATCACTGAGATATACCTAATGAATTCATTTTAAAAAGCATTTGAGAATATCAAATTTTAAGCATTTTGGATCCTCCTGGATCACACCTCCTCACTAAAGAACTTTTGGACCTCCAAAAGTATGGATCATTTAGAAATGAAGTGAGGATACTTCCGCCTCAATTTTCCAGTATTATCATTCTTCCTACTTGAATAAAAAGAACTTGACTCATCAAAATCATAATGAATATTGAAACAACATTATTGATCAAGCTAACCATTCCCTTAAATTCACAAACTCCACCATTCATTGTTACAGCTACTAACCATACCCCACTGACTAGTAATAAACTAAACAAAACAATTGAATATACAGATGCGAAAAATAATGAACCATCAACATATTTTCCCTCCTTAATAGGAACACCATCAACCAAAGGACTTGTTTTACTTTCAACTGTATGTTCTAAATATGTATCCTGGATACTAGCATTAACTAGCATGTGCCCTGCAGTGACAACAATAAAATTATTCTTCATTTGATGATCTCTCACAATGAACTAAATCCCATCCTTGAAAAGATGATACTTGTTCTATTCCTTGTATAAATGGCCTTCATGTTATACAAGTATGGAATTTCCAAAACCATCTTGCAAATGTCAAGTGGAACCATGTCTAACTCTACCTCATCAATGAAACTGGATGTGATCTCAAACTATAACTTACATTTCTTAGTTACTTATAGTGAGAATTATCACAAATCCAACCCAAAGGATATGGTCTCAGATGAGGCATAGTTTCCAATCTCAAATTCTAAACAACTTTTTTTGAAAATAATATTTACTTGTGATCCACTATCAATAGGTGTATCAATCTTAGTATGCTTTGAGATAACTCGTAAATGAAACATTTTTTTTTTATTTTCCTTCCATCAGGAATTACATTAGACTTTGGAGAAGAAGTAGGCAAACTGAAACTTGTAATAGAATATTTACCTTTGATTCCCATAGTTGTAATCTTAGTTTCATCCTCATAATCTGATCCAAGATCCTGAACTATGGTCATCGTCTTATTTTTACTCTTCCTAGGTTGATCCCACTTTAGTTTCAATTATGGATGAAACTTCCAACAACGCTTCTCATCATGTCCTTTCTTCTCACAATGAGAACATGTAGTATTTTTCTCTTCATCCTTATTCACTATATTTATCTTCTTACTCTTACCTTTTCCCTTTGACTGCTCCTTGAATTCATGTGGCTCCTCTAACACATCCTCAACAACATGTTTTCCTTTGTTGGCTTCAAGATGAGTAGCTTGTACCAATACTCCACCAATATTAGTAGGATTAAACATCAATATAATTTAGAAGAGTTTCAAGAGTATGTAATGGAATTCCCAAGAGTATGGATGCATACCACCAATATACTTTAGAAGAGTTTCAAGAGTATGTAATGGAATTCCCAAAGATAATGCCTTCCTCTTAAATTCCTATGTATAAGATTGAACATTTTTCCCTTTTCTTTGTCATAAATGTTGCCAAGAAATCATTGATGTTTGCATATCAGCTAATGGATAAAATTGTTTTCTTAATGCAACAGTAAATTCAATCTAAGAAGAAATGATTTTACCATATTGAATAAGATCATCTTGTGTCTGACTCTCCCACCGTATCAAATTTGTGTCGCTAGGGAGAAGAGTATCCAACTGTATCCTTGAAGTATCCTGTATGATTTTTTGTACCCTAAAATATACTTCAATATGTTTGAACCAATTATCCAACTTCTTTGCATTCAACTCTCCATCATCAGTATGCAAATCAAACTTTACATCTATCTTTAACAAAGACAAATCCTGAGAACGAGAAGAATTCTTAGAATATTGTTTTGTCTTATGAAAAGAATGTTCACTTTCATTGGAACAAGATGATGATGATGATGATGAGGACGATGATGATGATGATGATGGGGATGATGATGAGGATGAAGGAGGATCTGGAGGTTCTTCACCTTGTCCTTCTCCTTCTCCTTCTTCTTTAAGTGCTTCAATTTGTAGTGATGTACTTTCTCCCTTGGCTTTCTTTTGATCCTCTTACATTTCTTCCACAATGGTATTCATCAAATTAAATTCCTCGAAGAAGTCATCTTCAGAGTCGTAAGGACCTAACCTTATTTTTGAAGCCATTTTTCCTCTTCGATTGAAGCTCCTTGAACCAATTTCAGGGTTATAACTTGCAAGCTTTACTTCACCTCACTTAAATTTGGACCTCATGAGCATTCACTTGCAAATACATGTCAAAACAAACTATGATAGCAACTTGATATTAAACTCCTTAGATGTAAAATTAGTTCTTAAGTATATATAAACATCCGACCAAATTCATAAAATGAAGATAGACTTGACTATTTGCAAATAACATGTGAATGTCTTATTTATCCATAAAATTTAGTAACATTGATGAATAACTTGCAGAAATAAAATGTTGAAATGAAGTAAAGTGAGATCAACAACAATTCAAATGGCACATAAAAAATTTGTTAACGGAGTTCACCCATCTTGGACTACATCTTCGGGTCCCTTTTCAATCAGTGAGACCGCTCTTTAATGCTCAAATGTCAAAATTACAATGAATGGACTTACAAATACCAAGTTGTTGAAGACACCTTTCAAGTCTGTTGCTCAATCCAAAAATAGAGGTCACCACTGAATTCCTCTCGAAATTCTGAGAAAAATGAGTATAAAATTGACTATGTTTTGAATAGGTGCCCAAAAATCCCTTTTTGCATGCATAACAAAACTATGGGTCTCATACATAGCAATCTAAACTAAGAGTTTCATACACAAAACTTTTGCAAAAAATTGACATCACCAATAGATTCCTCTCGAAATTATGAGAAAAATGAGTATAAACACTCTATACTTCCCTCAAAGAACTCAATAGCACGCAAAACGAGACAAATCCAATGTTGGAACACCTTTTGCATGCAAAATGAGGAAAATTCTGCAACTAGCATGAATTTCTATGTATGCCCTCTCTTTGGCACACATTTCCATATTGTGTACTCTATCTAGTGCTAGGTTTATATAGGCATGAGAAGCCTGAATGTGGTTCTTTATTCTTGGGAAACACATAAATACACTTTAAATATATTGTCGTTGATTATTGTAACCAACACATACACATGGCACAATGGTCGGACCATTAATTTAAGTTGTTGGGCATGTGGAGTGGAGGTCATAGTTTCAAGCCCTGCAACCTCGCCTTTTGGTATATTAGTTACAACAACTTTAAAAATAGAAATTTTGATGGTATATCCAACCTTTTACAACCTTTCTGATGGTATATTTGTATTTGTATATTTGTATTTATATGAAAAATTTTACAACCTTTCTGATTGTATATCCAACCTTTTAAAAATAGAAATTCTGAGTGTATATTTGTATTTATATGAAACATTTCACAACCTTTCTTATCTTTTATCTTTCCCTTTGCTTCATGTTAGCCCAAATTCCTCTTCTTTTAGTCGAGCCTGCTTGTGCATCTTCTTCAAAATGTTGATTGAATAAGGGGAATTGTTGTTGGATTATTACTTTAGTGGAAAGAGCCCATTGGAGGAAACAAAGAACCCTCCCATGGTGAGAGTATTTATTCATGTGAAACCAAATCCCACCATAAGAATTTTATTCTTACTTGAACTTTGAACACCAAATTTGAATTTGTTTGTTGTCTTAACTCAATTTAACAATGTGCGAAACATTAGAATTTACTTGTATCAATTTAACAATGTGTGGAACATTAGAAGCTACTTGTATCATTTTTAATGTGGGGAAACTTAAAAGTACTTGATCCCATTTTTTAAACGTGGAACAAAAAAAGCATCCCGACTCATTTTTCATGTGTTAATGTTATGGGAATATATAAACCCTAAATTTGCATTATTGTAGTATAAGTATCCCCTTTAACACGAGGGAAAAGAGGGTGGGAGCAACCAACAATGTAAGAGTAAAGGTTAGGGTTCATGTTAGAAGTTTTGGAGGCATCTTTGCATATTTTATTTTTTCCCACAAAATGGGGAATGTTTTTCCTGGATGGAAAATAATAACATGTATGATGGAGACCCACCCTAGGACCATTCATCCCCTTTATAGGGATCTAAATCATTTTTGAAGGGCTAATAGATTCCACAATAAAAAGAGCCAACAAAATACAAATGGTCTAATTTTTTTGTTTGTAAAGAGAATGGAAGGAGATTCGAGACTCCAGGTAAAATCAATAAACACCATAGCTAAAGTTATTTTGTTTTCATAAAATGCCCTAATAACGAAGTTTAATGAGACATGGTTAAATCCCTAAACCTTATAGTCTTAAGTAAAAGGCCATTGTTCCTCAATCATAAGAATCTTAGTTGATTTCTTTAGTCGCAGTGAAATTTTTTATTCTTTCTTGTTTGAATTCAATAAGGATAAAAACAAAGTATTCATAGGGGTGCCCTAGATTATAAGCCCCAATGGCCTTTACTTGAATTGTTGGCCACTCCCTTTTGAATATGTGAGCATCCCTTAGGGAATGAAAGTTAAGTGGACTCTTCAACCTCATGATAAATTGGTTGTTAATGAATGTTGCTCATGGGAGTGGGTCATAGTGAATGACTTTGGTATTAAATACTCGACACAATTAATCTCGAAAAAATGATACTTCATAATGTTGAGTGCAAATACCCCCTTGCATACTTTAGTAAAAAGAATTGAGCTTTTGAATGAACAGTTCATAAGGCAAGGTACTTGTTAAGGTTTTGTAAATATGGTAGCTAGTTAAGAGGCTTGACAATGGGGAAGAACTCCATGGTTAAGTCTTCTTAACATAGAATTGCATGGGGATGGATGGGCTTCTTAGAAATTCATGTTACCGGTGCAAGTTTTGAAGGTGATGTTTGATTATATGTAATTCATTTCATTAGTTATAATCCCACTTCTTCACCCTTGCAAGCAAGTATACTTGATACAATGAATTCTAAGTGGATTATTCAAACATATTAAAAAAATGATCATTAGTGAATGATGCTCATGAGAGATGGGCCATAATAAATTCCTTGAATAGTAAAGAATCCTTTAAACAGACAATCGTAGAAAAACACAAACACTGAGTGCTAAGTATATTATTCAGGTTTGTGAAAAAATGATCACGATGAATGATGCTAATGAGATATGAGTCATAGTAAGCTACTTGAATAGTAAATATTCCATCTAGTCAATCCCCAAAAAGAGTCGATAAAACATTATTCATAGTAAATGACTTAGTTCAGTAATTAGTGAACGATGTTCATGAAAGGTGGGTAATAGTAAATAACTTTGAGCACTAAATACTCCATCTGGTTAATCTCAGAAAAATGCTCATGAAATATGATTTATAGTGAACAACTTGAGTATCAAATACTTTAGTTAGTTAATCCCCCTAAAAAATATTGCATCACTTTTACACATGCATCTCTATCCCTTATGATAACACCAAACTCCAATCTTATTTAAAACAATTAGATCATCCTTGGTGATGAGTATTTAACACACCCTCCAAGTTGTGTATGTTATATAACACCATCATACAGTCAACGTACCATGTTGTGATTTCCCCATAAGTTTTATGCCAAAGTTTCACCATCCAACATTGATATTTTTTTCATCTATGTGATCCATGCATTTGAACTTACCAAAAAATCACTACCTTACACCACAAAAGTGTATCCATGCATTACAAGGAACTAAAACCATTATATACCATGCTCGACAATATTTATTATCTCCCCTTCTCTTGTCGATATTTTATCATCTTCCCATCTTTAGTTTACCAAGGGATGAAGATCGAGGGAATATAGTATCCTACCTATGAAAAAAGAAACATTTATCCATTAGGTAGTCAAACAATGGGCCTTCCTTAGGAGACGATGCATCCTCTCAGAGAGGGGAGGTTAACATAGATGCTTTGGATATAAATGAAAAGGCATGGATAAAAAAAATTCTCATTGATAAATCATTACCTTCCAAGTCTCAAATCAAAAATATTGTTTAGGTTCATGACTAGAAAATAAGGAAAAAAGATTAGGAGTTCAAAAAGTGGTGAGTGGATCACAACCAACATATATTGTTCTTTTATGGAGCTTCAAAGGGAAACACAGGGATGATAGGTGTGGGGGGGATCCTCTTTGATCCTAGAGGACATGTAGAAAGTGATTATGCCTTGGGTTTAAGGATCACCATAACAAATGAGGCAAAGACCTTGGTTGTATTTCAAGGACTCTAAATATTGAAGCCAACATTGGTTAATCATATCACAATAGTCATAGATTCCTCCATAATCATAAAGTTTCTCCTTAAATTTTCTACTCCTCATTCAATTGGGTTAAAGAGAATAATCTAGATACTTTTGTGTCTATCCAAGCGGTTTGAATCCATATGCTATTTCCAATTCATGCAAGCTCTCGATGGGGAGGAAAACCATCTTGCCAATATTATAACTCAGTTAGAAGAAGAGTTTATTAGTGTAAAATAGGGGAAATAAATCCCCACACCCCTCCCTTGAATTGATTGTGTGTTTAATAAGTCGCAACTTCAACATATATGTGGATACACTTGCATCATGGTTGGAAATATGAGAAGTTGTGGCCACCCTCCTTGCCCCCGATCCCATACTCCATAACAAAAGATGGAGAGAAATATATTGAAGAAACCATGTAGTATTTCAGTATTGTGTAGGATTGTTTGGAACTTATGGTTTCTTCTTTCACTACTACAACCTTCTACTATGGTGTGAATATGAGGAAGAGTATTCCTTGGTGTGGTGGGGGGGATTGATGTTCAGGCTAAGAAGTATATTGCATTGGATATATTGTTGTCTAGTAGTCAATATGGACCAATGGTACAATTGAAGATGTGTCATGTGAGTGTTGGTAGACCTCAAGAAGCATATGTGAGTCTATTAAAACACGATGGCTAAGGAATAGTAGGATGTGACCAAGGAAACATTTTAGTCGAGCAACTCTAGCATCAAATTTGGGAGGAAAATATTTTGGTAGAGGCATAGGAGTAGTTGAGACATGTGAATGAGACTAAGGTGTGAATTTGAATTATGCGGGAGATGGAGAAAGGCATAAGACTTCATGAAATCTCAAGAATAAATACAATTGGAAATGGAAGCAAGTTGGACTTAGTGGTTTCTAGCGTAGATGATATAGCCAATTTTTAAATTTTTCCCAAGGAGGGCACTTTTCACACTTCTTCACCTCTAACCAACAAAACAATTTTGTTTGGTTATCAAGCTATCAAGGAGGAGAGGAACTTGGAAGTAGTAGTAGTAGAAACATATATTGTATCCCATCCAAAAATGTAGAGGACCAAGAAAAAGCAATATGAAGAATACCAAGTGCCAGAATGGGTCTCTATGGGAAAACCTCTTAAATGTTTTCTTAGTTTAAAATGTATTCTAAGTTTTTTATTATTTTGGGTTAGTATGTACAAAAATATGCACGTCATTTTAGAATATTTAGCACTTGGTCAGTTAGCTTAGAGGTTTTTAGAATCCAAACTTTGAAATTTGGTCACAAAGTAAGATTTTCTTTATCTATATTTGTATTCCAATGCTCACTAGTTAGACCACAACCCTTTATAATGAAAAATTACTCATTGTTGTTAAAACAATGGTCTAATATAAATTGATTCTTTTACAATACGTTAATATTGTTTTTCACAATAATTGGAGAATTTATATTTAAAAGGATGCCTAGAGCATGGAATAATTACAAAGATAAGAAAAAACACCAAAACTAGGTATTGCTTATTTACATATTGGGCACTAGAGAGAAATTCACTCAGAGCCTCTATAGACCTTTTCCTATTCTTAGTTACAAAACATTTTACTGAATATATTCTGCAAAAGATGCCTGCTATGAACACAAAAAAGAATTGCATACAATTATGGAGATTTGGGTGGATAATGATTGGTCAAGTATGCATTTTTGGAGTTCTGTGGGGGGGCATTTAAGTTTGGAATCTGATGGAGAGCCCCTGAAGATGATGCTCCTTCATAAGTTTATGAAATTGATCTTGGGGGGGTGATGGAGATGGGACGACTCCTGATATTATCAATATGGTACTTGATTGTTGTGGACTCATCTGGCATTTACTGATCAATTTGATAGTGTTGAATTGTTATTTCTAGGATGGAGAGGAATTGAGCATAAAATTCACTAACCTGAGTCTAGAGAGATTGAACCATGGAGACAATTTCATTATGATCCTCCTCCATTATCTCCCTATTTCACCTTGAGACACTTGAATTTCCCATTGCCATTATCCCAGGCTCTAAGTATTGCTTGAGCACAATAGATTTCACCAAATTGAACTATCTAGAATTGATGAACTCAGCTGGAGTGAGAGATAACTAATTGTATAGAGGATGGGAGGAAACATATTGTGCATATGGTTATAAATCATCTGCCATAAATGATGACAATATCTTGCATTCTTATCCATGATGTGCCAAAGATGAGTTAATGTATTCTGAACCCAAATTTGAGACGGGTTGATAAAGAAATATGTGCGGACTGTGGTCATCTAGTACGAAGGTGACATAATTGTAGGGGAGGAAAGGGTGGACATGATCTTCTAGGCACAAGGGAGAACATAGAGCATGAGAGAAATGATCTCAAAATCCTTATATGTATAAGTAGTTCTTAAGTATATATAAACATCCAACCAGATTCAAAAAATGGAGATCGATTTGACTATTTGCAAACAACATGTGAATGTCTTACTTATCTATAAAATTCAATAGAATTAATGAATAACTTGCGGAAATAAAATTTTGAAATGAAGTAAAGTGAGATCAACAATAATTCAAATGGCACATAAACAATTTGTTAAGAGAGTTCACCCATCTTGGGCTACATCTCTGGGTCCCTTTTCAATCAATTAGATCGATCTTTAATGCTCAAATGTCAAAAATACAATTAATGGACTTACAAATACCAATTGTTTGAATACACCCTTCAAGTTTGTTTCTCAATCCCAAAAACAGAGGCCACCACTGAATTCCTCTCTAAATTCTGAGAAAAAATAGTATAAACTGTTGATACTGAGAGGGGGGTGAATCAGTATCAAGTACAATTTTAAAAACCTTTTCCAACTTATACTTAAACCATTCAATTATATCCAATGAGAAATGAACAATAGTATAAGAGTTACACCAATACACCACAATACACCATGCANAATATATATGAGAAATAATCAATAGTTTTTGTTCAAGGGAAGTAATGACTTCCAAAGGTAGCTACAGCTTCCAAAATGTAAAGGGAGGGATAAACCTCCAAGAGGAAGATAAAATCCTCCAATATCAAGAGAGATTTGAACTCTCTATCCTTGCCCATACTGTGGTTGGCATAGGCACATCTTCATTCATATATCTGCAATCTCGTGCTTTGTGACCAAGATAATTGCATTTGTAGCATACAATATTTTTGTCCATCAACGGGTAAAATGAATTATAACTTCTATTGACAAATCCAT
>ML795316.1:263709-287499 GCA_009831015.1 Picea engelmannii
AATAATAAAGTGAAGTGATGAGTGTACTATAAGTCAAAGTGGATACAAAAGAAATTATTTAAATAATAAACTTAATGGAGAAATTACTAAGTGGACAAGTGGTTAGAAGTGGGTTAGCCCTAAAATAAGGAAAGTGGTTTAAGATGGTTAGAAGGTAACCCCTTGAGGAAGCTACATAAAAGTATAAATAAGAGGAAAGGGTCTCTCATTTTAATTACACTTGAGCATATTGAATATCTATAAGTGACTGAGGTAACCAAAGGATATCTAAGGTGAATTTCACAGGGAAGGTGAATTAAAGAAGGCCAAAATTCAAGAGAGGATAAATTCTTTTGATGATGTTTTCTAAGGTATGTTATTTACAAGTAATCTCACCATTTTCACAATAACATTTTTTCTAGAATGATTCAGACCGTGAAATATATAAGATGTTGAGGAAACATATCCAAGTAGTTGTGATAAAATTTTCATCTTGTGGGTCATTGTATTTTTGGAGTTACACTCCGTGGAAAATAGGGATTGTGGTTAGTCCTAAAACTAGTCTAAAACAAGTGTTTCGGGTAAAAATGTCATAAATTCTTCATAACAGATCCAAATTCAGTAATACCAAATGTATTGGTTATATTACAGTCTCTAGTATTCGTTATACTATTTTTAGATCCATACAACAAATATTCTGTGTAGGGCACGCTCTACAAGTTCGCTCTATAGAATAATTCAGAATTCAACAAGGTATTGAATTTTTGCTATAACTCATTTTCTGAGAGGTTCCAAGCAGTGAAACCTGGAGGAATTGTATAAAAGACACTGAAGAACATTCTGTACCATTTTCATATCTTTATTCATTACAGGTACATAGTTATGATTATTGCAAGTTCGGGTTGTTGACTAATCTAAAATTAGTCATGTGAGACTAAAGTAAAGTTTGATGAAAATGTTAATCTCTTGTTTTTAAAGTTAAGGAAGGTTTGCAGGTATGTTATCATATACACCAAATCTATTACTGAGTTACAAATCATATTTGCATGATGAAATTGATAGGGCTTTTTGTTGAGGTACATGTTGGGTACATGGCTGAGACAAGTACTGGATGAGTTGGCACATACATGAGGTGTATAGTTGACGATGTTTGTACATATTGATGACTCATAGTTGATGTGTAGTTGTTGCATGATTGACACATGCTTGGTACATGGTTGGAGACACTTGTTAGTAGTATTGTTGACACGTGGTTTATGGATGATGTAGCATACTTGTTTTGGTATATTATTAGAAACACATATTGATATTGTTGATGATTATGAGTTGTTGTGTCATGCTTGGTTAATGCACATCTTGGTGATATTGTGCATATGGTTGAGAGTTGTCTTGGTGATTGAGCTTGGTGAGTAGATCTGATTTTGTTGATAAGATTTTTGAGATTGTTTGTTTGGACAAGTTATTGTGACAGGTTATTTGTACAGGTTTGGTGCATGGTTGATGCACTTTTTTATGGTACAGGTTGATGTATGGTACATGTTGGCACAGGTTATTGGTATAGGTTGTTACAGGTTGTTTGGTGCAGGTTGATTGGTACAGGGTTAGAACAGTATATCTCACAGTGATAGTATGATAGTGGTTCCATCATTATACTTATATTTCAGGGTTTTTGGATGGGGCAAGGATAGGTGGTTGTATCCACCTTCCAATTGTAGCCAGAGAACATAGGGGGTTGTAGCCTCCTTTTGGTTGTAGCCAAATAATTGGGGAGTTGGAGCTTCCCTTAGGTTGTATCTTGAGAAACTAGGGGGTTGGAGCCTCCTTCCAGTTGCAGTTGGAAAACAAAGGAATTTTATGCTTCCAATGAATGTAATTATTAAATACATATAAGAAAAAATGTTGTGGTTTTCTCCCGCTTTGGGTTTCCACTTAAAAATAATGGTGTACTGTGTATGTCTATGATTTCTCATTTGTTCATTTTTTTTACTCTGCAACTATTTGATGATAATGTTTCATTGATATAACACTTGCATTTTAGGGTTAAAAAGGATCAGATTGATCTATTATTGATTCACCCCCCCTCTTAGTAATCCAACAATTGGTATCAGAGTCAGTTCCTTAAAGAAACAATTTAACCACTGGAAGGAGATCATGGATTATTTTGAGAATGGATTACCACTGTTCAATGGTCAGAACAGTTTAAAGTATGAGATGTGGAGTGGAAGGACGAAATTATTTTTACATGCACATGGGTATTATATTTGGTTATCATTCGTTACATGATATGGTAGTTCAAAAAGGGAAAAGACTGCAACGAAGAAGGAATTGAAGAAGAATAAAAAAATAGCAATGGCTTTCATCTCGGAAGTATTACCTAATCCAGTAAGATAAAAGGTTGGTAAATGCAACCAAATAACTTTGGGATAAGTTACATGATATATATTCTTCATCCATCGCAGATTCATAAAATTCCAAAGAGGATGCAGGTACAGATCAAGAAGAACTATGTTCACCATGTCAAAAAAATTTAGAAGATGAAGAGTACATAATCAACAGAGGTATGTTGTTTTCTTTAATTGTGAAAAACATGGGCATCTTGAAATAGAATTCCAAGAGACAGAAAAACTAATTGAAAAGGAAGACAGTTATGAAGCATAATTGATTAGTTCTTTAGATGAACTAAGAAAAGAAAGAGAATAAAACAAGTCACTCAAGAAATAATTGATGAAACAAAAGGAAAGTGTTCACATTTTTTAAGAAGCCCAATAGGTCATCGATAACTTAAGAAATCAGCTAGAAGAAGCCAGAAAGATCGAAGAAAATCTTGAATATCAAAAGAACCATTTGGAAGCTAACATAGTAGCATAGAAGGAAGAATCATAAATGAGAGAGAACATATTGAGAGATTATCTTAAGGAAATAACTAACAATCTAAACCAACTTGAGATGGAGTTTGGACAAGAAGAGAAAGGACTTGAAGAATAAATAGTCACATTAAAAATCCATCTTGAAGAAGAGAAAAGAACAAAAGAAGTCATGAAGTCTCAAATAATGCAGAAAGAATAATAGGTCGAGAAGCTTGAATAAGAAGTTGTCACATTGAGAAGTAAAATCGTCAAGCTCAACAAGAACGTTGAAGAGACAGAAAAATCCACATCAGTTATAGAGAATGAAGAGAATCACTCTAGGTTACTAGAAAAGAAGAATGAAGAAAATATAAAGAGTTATGCATAAGTAATCAAAGGAAATAATCATGGTCAACCAGAATGTAAGAAAACTATTGAAGACACATCTTCAAGAATACCATCCATGTTCAAGCCACAAAGAAGCTTCAATCATGATCATGATCAGGTAAGACATAAATTCAGAAGGACTACATGAAAAAGAAGATCATTCACTCCCAAGTATTCAAACTTCTTTTATGGTCATTGTTTTTATTGTACTAATTTTGGACAAAAGGTTGCAGATTGCAGGGATTATAAAGTAAATGTTCAAGCAAGAAATTCCTATGTGGCCCCACGTGACATTCAATGTTACAAATGTCATAACTACGGACACATAGCTAGTGATTGTAGAAGCATGATCGATACTTCCATGAAAGAGAACACTGATATCAGATATAAGAAAGTATGGATAATAAAACACAAAGAACAGGTGAACAAAGACCAGGTCCCATAGATCGCAAGATTGACAATAAAACAAGATGAAGAAAATTCTATAGAGAAAAAGAAAGATGTTAGATATAGAAAGGTTTGGAAAATAACTGAAAGAAAAGAAGGACAAGTAAATAAGGAACATGTTCAAGATATTGTACTTTCAGGCATTGTAGTGAAATATGAATCCACATACAGAAATAAAGAAGTCAGAGCTCAGAGAGATGATGAATCTACCAATGAAGATGATGATGAATACACACCAAAGAATGAATTGTTCTGAGCCATGTGACTTAGATACTCCCAGGTAATATGAATATTAGACAGGGGGAGTCTATGCGGTAACTATGACAGATCAAAGAACCATCCTTCGAGCAGCTTGCAGAGTTTGAGTAGACAGATCCAGAGCAGTCAATTAGTAGAAGTACAGTTTGACAGATTAATCAGTTTTAGTAGTGGAGACTTCATGATACTATAGTGGTAAATGGCTCAGCATTATGGACAATTGTGTAGTAGAGTCTTGGAAAGTATGGACATAGATGGATTTGTTAGAAAACTTAGCAGTTTTGGATAGATATATGATAGTGGATGAGAGAATGGATTCATAGATTGGTTCAAAGAGTGGTTCAAAGACATAGGAACATTACCATAATGGATGATAATTACACAGGAAATGGCTCGAACAATGTTAATGGATTCCAAATTGACAGATATTTTTTGGACACATGCAGTGCATACAAAAGTTCACATTCAAAATAGAGTAATACTCAGAAACAAAAATGACACAACTCCCTATGAGCTATGGAAAGGAAGACTAGAAAATGTGAAGCACTTCAGAGTATTTGGAAGAAAATGCTACATCAAAAGAGAAGATGACATAATGGAAAAGTTTGACTCTTGTGTGGAAAAAGGAGTACTTGTTGGTTACTCAAGTACAAGGAAATCTGAGATTGAACAAAGTTGTCGAAATAATCAATGTCACAATTGATGAAACAGGTGGATGAGAATCAAAGGAAGAAGAAAATGAATCAGTGGAACAACTTTACGAAGAAGAAGCAGAAGATGAAGAAGAAGTAGAAGGGGAAGATGAAGAAGATCATAAATAAGCAGAAGAGCAATTTCAACAAGTGCCTCCAAAGACACCTAGAAAATGAGTATAGAATAATCATCCTTCATATCATATTATCAAAAACAAGGATGCAGGAGTTGAGACTAGAATAAAAATCCGTTCACTAGAACAAATGCACCTAGCACTCTTCTCTACAGTTAAGCCAAACAGTTTTGAAGAGGCCAAGAAGGATGAATTATGTGATAAGGCCATGGATAAAGAATTGGATCAAATAGAAAATAATGGCACTTGGGAATTGGTTCCAAGACCAAAGAATAATAATGTTATTGGCACAAAAGTGGGTTTTCAGAAATAAATTTAATGAAGATGGACATGTTACAAGGAACAAAGCTAGACCGGTATGTAAAGGATACGCATAGGTTGAAGAAATCAACTTTGAAGAGACATTTCCCTTGTTGCTATAATGGAATCTATTCGATTTATTTTATCTTATGCATGCTCCAAGAATATTAAAGTGTATCAGATGGACGTGAAACCAACTTTTTTGAATGGAGAACTTGAATAAGAAGTCCACATTGAACAACCAGAAGGATTTCAGTTGTCAGAGAACGCAGATTATGTGTGTAAATTGAAGAAGGCCTTGTATGGTCTAAAACAACCTCCTAGAGCATGGTACTCTAGACTGAATACATATATACATTAGGCAGGGTTCATAAAAGGAAGTGCAGACAACAACCTCTACATCAAGGTAACTCAAGATAGTATTTTATTAATTGAACTTTATGTTGATGATATTATTTTTGGGAGTACTAATGACAGGTTAAGCCATAAATTTTCAAAGGATATGGAGAATGAATTTGAAATGTCATTACTCATATAACTATCCTTCTTTTTGGGTATTCAGATACGTCAAAGCAACCAAGGAATTTTTATTTCTCAAACTAAGTATATCATAGAAATGATAAAGAGGTTAAGAATGGAAGATTGCAAACCAATTGTAAGTTGAGAAAAGATGATGATTGAAAGTATATAGACCAGAGGCAATACAAGTCAATGATTGGTAGCTTACTATATATGAAAACATCCAGACCAGATGTAATGTAGGCAGTTGGACAGGTGGCATGATTTCAAGAAACACCAAAGGAATCACATGTATTAGCAGTGAAGAGGATTTTCAGATATCTCAAAGGAACATAAGAGTTTGCGTTATGGTATCCAAAAGGAAAGGATCTATCACTTATTGCCTACAAAGATGCAAATTGGGCAGGTTGCATTGATGATCGATGAAGCACCAGCGGAGCAACGTTCTACTTAGGTGAGTGTTTAGTATCTTGGCTAAGAAAGAAAAAATCATCGGTATCTTTATCTACAGTCGAAGCAGAGTATATTGCAGCAGAAGGATATTGTACTAGGGTTCTATGGATGAAACAAACTTTGGCAGATATACAGGTTGAGTATGATGAGCCCATTCCAATCTATTGTGATAATACAAGCACCATCAATATCTCAAAGAACCTGGTGATGCACTCCAAGACGAAGCACATTCCAATAAAGTATTACTTTCTATGGGAACAGGTTGCAGAGAAGAACATCAGAGTTGAATATGTGGGAACAAAAGAACAAGTGACAAACATATTTACAAAACTTCTTCCAAGGGAAGCCTTTGAGTATTTTCGCTAGAGACTCGGAGTAATTTCTACTCCAAAATGAATACTTTTGAATTCTTATCTTATATGTATTAGATTTACACAAGGAAACACCATAAAGAGGACAATTTAGGTTGGGAGATCAGTTTAAGGAAGAGTTCAGTCAGGGGGAGAAACCCTAGATGGAAAGATACCTTTTCCATTGATGACAAAAGGAGAGAGATTTATCATATGCAAAGGTAAATGCTTGGAGAAATAACATAGAGGCATGGTTCCAGGGGGAGCAATTGTCATAGGGGGAGTATGAGTGATATGAATTCAGTATTGCATTAGAGTTTTGCCATCAATGAAAAAGGGGGATATTGCTGATTATTTGGGTTGGTTGTCATTGATGCCAATCCTTGAAGAAATTACGGTAGCGAATTCTGGTAGCACAAAGGTTTGGGTAATGGACCCAAGTTTGTTTAATGTATAATGGTATGAGTTTTAATATATTTGACAGTAATACTATTGTAGATGGATAGTACATGTCATGCCATTTCTAGTGGTATGTGGAACCTCACATAACTCCTCACTCTTAGAGATTTATGTCCATGTGAAGTTGGAGAACCCTCATGAGTCATCTAAAATCCCCAAAATGTCAAAGTAGTCAAAGTGGTTGCAAAGAAGAAATTATTTAAATAATAAAGTGAAGTGATGAGTGTACTATAAGTCAAAGTGCATACAAAAGAAATTATTTAAATAATAAAGGTAATGGATAAAATACTAAGTGGACAAGTGGTTAGAAGTGGGTTAGCCCTAAAACAAGGAAAGTGGTTTAAGATGGTTAGAAGGTAACCCCTTGAGGAAGCTACATAAAGTATAAATAAGAGGAAAGGGTATCTCATTTTAATTACACTTGAGCATATTGAATATATATATATATAAGTGACCAAGGTAACCAAAGGATATCTAAGGAAACTTTTAGAGGGAAGGTGAAGTAAAGAAGGCCAAAATTCAAGGGAGGATAAATTATTTTGATGATGCTTTCTAAGGTATGTTATTTACAGGTCATCTCACCATTTTCACAATAATTTTTTTTCTAGAATGATTCAGACTATGAAATATGGATGTCGTTGAGGAAACATATCCAAGTAGTTGTGATAAAACTTTCATCTTGTGGGTCATTATATTTATGGAGTTACACTCTGTGGAAAAAAGGGTTTGTGGCTTGTCCTAAAATTAGTCTAAAACATGTGTTTCAGGTAAAAAAGTCGCAACTTCTTCATAAAAGATACAAATTCAATAAAACAAATTGTATTGATTATAGTACAGTATGCAGTATTTTGTGTACCATTTTCAAATCCATACAACAAATATTCTGTGTGGGGCATGCTCTACAAGTTCGCTCACTAGAATAAGCCAGAATTCAACAAGGTATGCCATTTTTTTCTATAATTCCATTTCTAAGAGGTTCCAAGAAGTGAAACCTAGAGGAATTGCATAAAAGACATTGAAGAACATTCTGTACCATTTTCAGATATTTATTTATTATAGGTACATAGTTATGATTATTGCAAGTTAGGGTTGTTGAATAATCCAAAATTAGTCATGTGAGACTAAAGTAAAGTTTGATGAAAATTCTAGTCTCTTGTTGTTAAAGTTAATGAAGATTTGTAGGTATGTGATAATATACACCAGGTCTATTACTGAGTTACAAATTAGATTTGGATGATGAAATTGATTAGGGATTTTGGTTGAGGTACATGTTGGGTACATGGTTGAGACAAGTAGTTGATGAGTTGGCACATACATGAGGTGTATAGTTGATGACATTGGTACATCTTGATGAGTCATAGTTGATGAGTATTTGATGCATGATTGGTACATACTTGGTACATGGTTGGAAGCACTTGTTAGTAGTATTGTTGACACATGGTTTATGGATGATGTAGCATACTTGTCTTGGTATATTATTAGAAGCACATATTGATCTTGGGGATGATTATGAGTTTTTGTGTCATGCTTGGTTGATGCACATCTTGGTGATATTGTGCATATGGTTGAGAGTTGTCTTGGTGATTGATTGTAGTGACCATACTAAG
Source organism: Picea engelmannii (assembly GCA_009831015.1). Classification (NCBI taxonomy): domain Eukaryota; kingdom Viridiplantae; phylum Streptophyta; class Pinopsida; order Pinales; family Pinaceae; genus Picea; species Picea engelmannii. The sequence continues at coordinate 272,141 of ML795316.1, forward strand.
TTAAATTATAAATTAAATACAAAATTAAAGATATAATTACTTTCAATTTACATAAATGATTCATTCACCAACATATAAGCAAATTATGGATGATGTAGCATACTTGTCTTGGTATATTATTAGAAGCACATATTGATCTTGGGGATGATTATGAGTTTTTGTGTCATTCTTGGTTGATGCACATCTTGGTGATATTGTGCATATGGTTGAGAGTTGTCTTGGTGATTGATTGTAGTGACCATACTAAGTTAAATTATAAATTAAATACAAAATTAAAGATATAATTCCTTTCAATTTACATAAATGATCCATTCACCAGCATATAAGCAAAATATTCAGCGGAGATTAAATTTTATCTACAGCATGAAAATAACTCGGCAATTCATAATTAAAAATACCTGCTTCTGATGCTAAATCCCGCTTCTTCGTTGGTCCAATGATGAAGTTGAAACTATGTCAAACATTTCCCAAAACCGAGTTTTCCTCCCTGCCATCTAGGAGCAGCCTGTCCGGCTCCCTAGCTTCAGGATATCGTAAGGATATCCTGGCCCCCATGCCCAAAACCCCCAGCAAACTGGTGCCCCCTACTTTTGGTTCAGCAAAAACCCCCAAAACCCAAACTCCTCACACCAGAGATCTCCATAGAAAAATCTCCCACAGAAACATATCCTCCTCCTCAAAATTTCTTCCTGCCTCCAAAAGAAATGCCCTTCCCCGTAAGACTCTTCTCGTCATATTCCCCCTTCACCGACTCTCCCCCCTTCACTAATTTCCTTATCCCTTTATTTATTATCTTATCCCCTTATTTATTATCTTATCCCTATATTTATTATCTTATCCCCTTATTTAATGTTTCTCCCCCCCCCCGTATACATAAATCTTTAATACATTAAATTATTAACCCCCTTTAATTCTTTACTCAATTAATTAATGAGTCAATTAATAATTAATTAATCATTGACAAATATGGACAAATAAGTAATAATAATTAATTAGTTAATATTATTTAAGAAATAATTATTGTTTAACTAACATATTAGGACAGTCAAATTATCAAATTAATTTTACTTAATAATCCCTAAGCATATATTCAACTAGGGTTGTTACATACACCCATCCTTCGGGAAACTTCGTCCTGAAGTTAAGGTATCTCATGGTACAAAGGAAAAGAAACATGGTTCACACATTCATAACAATTAATCGACATTATTAGTAAGTCAAGAAAACTCATACATACTAGTGTACATGTACAAGAAATGCATGTGTAGCTAGTACATACAAGTCTCATGCATGTACTAATAATCAATAACTATCATCCTTTAGTAATTTAGGTATGCATCCAATCCAGTCAACAAGACTAGTCTTTTATAATAGACAATAAACCAATCAAATGTTTGAGAAATCCTTTAATTACAATTATCCAGTTCAACAATTTTATTGAGACAACTGTGGTTTAGTTACGAAATTATGAATATTCATATATACACATTTTCTTTTTAGAAGGGAAACATTAAATTCCACCATAAGACAAATATCCATACTTTCTCAACTATTTCTACTCATCCTTCCTCCCTAACTTACTTCCATCTCCATTCCTATCCTTCCTCTACTAGACTATCTTGGAGCATCAACTATATTGACCTAACTCCAAATAGAACCCGTAAGTGGAAGTGTCACTATCTCGACCAAGCTTCCCTAGAAGGCAACTGACAGTCATCATAACACGTCTTGGGGAGCATGAGCTAACACCGTCCTCCCATGACTTCAGGTTTCGGAGGATACACAGTGGGAAATGCCTCCACCCCTCCTAATCATAACTAGGGTCCACACCCTAAAATGGAATATACAGTGGCACCATGTTGTTGGGGGTTTTGTCATCGTTTATTCGGTTTTGAGCAGTCTCATCACCTGAAATCTTGCAATGGTCCACATATCATAGAAATGCATCCAAACCAATATAATTTCACATACAAATATTCGTACCATAATGTTTCTCGGCTAGTGGTCATGATCTCCACTTTCATCATCCTTATCCCTTAGCTATTTCATAGTCCATAACCTACATATTAGTCTATAACACAAACTCATACATTTCTATGCATTATCATCATGTAATTTCATACCATCATCATTTCAATTCGGTATCCTTGTACCAACAACTTAACATCAACACTTTCAAGTTAGAAATAGATCCCGTAATATCCCATTATTCAATTTTGGCACCCATTCATAAGATTATCATTTACCAAAATAGATTGCATCATATCCAAAATCATTATAATAGCATTTAAACATTCATAAAAAAATTCATTCTCACAATATTTCGCATCATATACATCACCATCAATAACATTTAAACATTCGTAAAATTTACATTCACATAGTATATCGCATAATATACATCATCAACAATAACATTTAAGCATTCATAAATGTTCATACATCTTAAAGTTTCACTGTGAATAGAAAATAAAGTATATAGGCCTCAGGTAATCCTGTCTATCTAAGTCAAAATGTGGTGTTACATACACCCAACCTTCAAGAAACATATTCTTGAGGTGGTCAAAAAAAGTGAGGGATAGTCTCGTCGTAGTGTCTCGACGTCTTCCCAAGTACCAGATCCTAGACTATACTTGTCCCACTGGACCTTAACTTGGTCTACCAGACTGTTTCTGAGCTATCAGACTCTATGGTCCAATATGAGTAATGGTTCTACCGTGAGAGTTCCCACGTCTGATACCTGCAATTCCTTCCAATTTAGTTTATGTGATTCATCAGCAACATAATGATGTAAAACAGATACATGAAATACATTATGAGTTTTATGCAAGTGGGGTGGCAGTATGAGACGATAGGCAATGGGTCCAATTTTCTCTTGGATTATGAACGGTCCTATAAATTGAGGTGACATCTTTGTCCCCTTCCTGAACAGTATGGTACTCTTATTAGGCATGATACGAATGAAAACCTTGTCTCCCACTTCATAACTTCGGTCGGTCCTGTGTGCATCCACATAACTTTTTTGCCTATCCTGTGCTTCCTTTGTCTCTGCCTAATTTGAATCACTTGTTCCTCCATCTCTTGAATCAATTCTGGACTAACTGTTACTCGGTCTTCTAGTCTATCCCAACTCAACGGTATTCTGCATGGCCTTCCATACAAATCTTCGTAGGGTGGCATTCCAATGGAGCTATGAAAATTGTTATTGTAGGCAAACTCTACCAAAGGTAGGTACTTCTCCCACTAGGTTTGATTATCCATGACATACATCCTGAGAATGTCTTCCATGACTTGATTTACTCTCTCAGTTTGCCCATCTGTTTCAAGATGATAAGATATGCTTAAGTTCAACTGAGTCCCCAATGCTAACTACAAACTTGTCCAAAACCTAGAAGTGAATCCGGAGTCCCTATCGGAAATGATCTTCTTAGGTATCCCATGCAAATGGATATCCTTGCTTACAAACACACGTGCCACATCAGTGACATCGTAAGTGTCTCTAACCAGAACAAAATGAGCACTCTTGGTTAACTTATCCACTATCACAAGAATGGCATTGTGTCTATGAGATGTGAGCGGCAACCCCACAACAAAATCCATAGAAATGACTTCCCACTTGGACGTAGGAACATCATGTGGTTGTAGGAGGCCTGTCGGGTGATGGTGGTCAGATTTCACTTGTTGACACTCTAGGCAATTGGCGACAAAATGGACTACATTGTGCCTCATGCCTACCCAGAAGAAGAGCTTCCTCATGTCCACATACATCTTCTTCACACCCGAATGCGCACAATAAAGTGCTCTATGGGCTTCCTTTAGTATGATGCTTCGAATATCCCCATTTTCAGGGATGTACATCCTTCCTTGATATCTTAATAGTCCGTCTGCTTCTAGACTATATCCTTCATACTTTGGATCTATCTTCCTCCCGCTCTGGAGGGTTGAAGTAACCTCTAAATACCAACTGTATCCTTGGAGTTGTGTCAACATATTTTCCCTCAGATTGACCTTTAAGGGTACCAAGGAGAAGATACGTGGTCTCCTACTCAAGGCATCTGCTACCACATTTTCCTTTCCCTTGATGTATGAAATACCAAAATCGTACTCACTCATAAACTCACTCCATCGCCTTTGCCTGGAATTCAGATCCCTTTGAGTGAAGAGATGTTTTAAACTTTGATGGTCCATTTTGAGCTCAAAGTTTCTCCCTACCAAATAGTGCCTCCAAAGTTTCAGAGCTAGCATTACAGCTGCCAACTCTAAATCATGAGTCGTGTATAGCTCTTCATGTTTCTTCAACTTCCTAGATGCATAAGCTATCACTCCTCCATCCTGCATTAGCACAGCCCCCAACCCTTGCTTCGAGGCATCTGTGCATACTGTGAAGTCCTTTTCCATATCCAGCACTCGTAGAATTGGCGCACTAGTTAGTAACCTCTTAAGCTCAATGAATGCACTATCACATTCTTCTGACCATTCATACCTAACCCCCTTACATTGCAAAGTGATGATGGGTTTCGCTATTTTGGAGAATCCTTCCACAAATCTCTGATAATAACCTGCTAGCCCCATGAAGCTTCTCACCTCATGGGTATTTTTCGGCACTGGCCACTCCATAATGGCCTTTACCTTTTCTGGGTCCATAAAGATTCCTTCGTCGAAAATGATATGACCTAAATAGTGAATCTCTTTCTGGAAGAAGGAACACTTCGATAACTTCCCATACAATTTGTTCTCTTTAAGGCAGGACAACACTACTCATAAGTGTTCCTCATGTTCTCTTTCATTCTTGGAATAGATGAGGATGTCATCTAGAAAGACTTGTACAAAACGGTCTAAGTACTTCCGGAATACGTTGTTCATGAGGCTCATGAATATTGCTAGCGCATTGGTCAATCCGAAAGGTACTATGACAAACTCGTAATGTCCAAACCGAGTCTGAAAGGCAGTTTTTGGGATATCGCCTTCCTTAATCCTTAACTGATGATACCCTGATCGCAAATTGATCTTTGAGAATACCACTACTCCTTTCATCTGATCAAAGAGGTCATCTATTCGTGGCATCGGGTACCTATTTTTCACTATAGCATGGTTCAAGTCCCTGTAGTCTATACATAATCGTAAGGAACCATCCTTCTTCTTTACAAAAATTACTGGTGCACCCCAAGGTGAGACACTGGGCCTTATTAGCCCTAAGTCTAGTAACTCTTTCAACTGCATTTGCAACTCACAAAGTTTTGGCACTATCATCCGATACGGAGTCTTGGAGATTGGTTCTGCACCAGGTTTTATCTCAATATTAAAATCAAGCTCCCTCTCAGGAGGTAACCCTGGTAACTCGCTTGGAAAAACATCCTTAAATTCTGACAGCACTGGGTACTGATCCAATAAGGGTACCTTCCTTTTGTTCACTGCTTCCACTACATAAATTCAACACCCTTGTCTCAAGCATCGCTTAACCTTCATAGTTGAGATAAAGCGTAATGACGCTTTTCTCCATACACCCTGGATCTCTACTGGCCTTCCTTCATTGTCTACACAGAGCACCCTCTTTGTGAAACAATCTACCAAAGCTCGGTGAGCTACTAACCAATCCATTCCAATGATTAGGTCATACGCCCCGAGAGCAGTGACGTATACCTTCAACTTGGTAGTACACACTCCCAGGTCTACTATGCAATTATCAACACTAGGTCCTACCACTTGCTTTTCCCCCGAAGCCATCTCGACTTGTTTAAAGTCATCGTGCTCGTAGGTTGCCAACCCACTCTTTTCTAATGCAGATGGTGAAATGAAACTATCTGTAGCACCAAAATCAAATAAAATCTTAACGTTGATATGATTTAGCGTACCTGATGATTCCACCCTAGTGGATTGATGTTCAGTCTGGCGATTATTAACCGCTGCGTAAATTTGGTGGCTGCTACTTGCTCTTCCCATCGGTGCCTTTTCTTCTCTATGCACTAACCCTGATTGTAACTCTGGGCAGTCATGCTAGTAATGGGGTCCTCTGCACCCCCAACAAGTAACAAAAGATTGAACCTGCGCATTGTTATGTGATTGTCTCTGAAATGAGTTCCTCCCCCTAGAACCCCTGCCCCTACTAGTTGTTCCCTGAGATGGCCATGGACCTTTCTACGTCGTTGGCGATGAACGAGATGTTGTACTCGTTGCCATTGAAATCCATGTGGTTACTGTCCTTGGTGCAACTCTGTTACCATATGGAGGTGGCCTTGATCCCCCTCCCTGGGAAATGTCCTAGGGGCCTTCCCCACGAATCCAGGATGATGCGGAAAGATCGGTCTCGTACCTCCAGTCAAGTTCATGTGTTCCTCTACATAATGCACATTTTCCCTAGCTTCCGCTACTGAAGACGGTTTCCACATCCGTACCATAGCTCTTATCTTAGGGTTCAATCCATAGACGAAGTGCTCTGCCTGTCTTTGGTAATTATCCATATATGAAACATATTTGACCAATTCCATAAATCGGATCTCATATTCTTCTACAATTTTGTTTCCCTGTACTAAGGCATGAAATGCCCCTACCTGTTGTTCCTCATAGTACACTAGAAGATATTTCCTTCGAAACCTCTCCTCGAAAAGTTCCCAAGATACTGTGTCTGGGGTAAGGTGCAATTATCTTTCCAGATTTCCCCACCAGTTCAAGGCGTTGTCTCTTAACTGAAAAATTTTGATCTTCGCCTTTGAGTTGGACGCATAGTCCCTTAAGGAAAAACACCTTGCCATGCCTTCCAACCATGCTTCTGCGTGTTCACTGGTGCGACCCCCAGCAAACTCCAGAAGTTTGATCTTCTGCAATTCTCGAGTGATGTCTTCGGGTGGAGGTCCTCCCCCTGAATCCCTTGACGCGTCTGGATTACCTGTTTTAGATGGTGGGGGTTCCACTTCGGTCCCTGCTGGTTGTCGCCCCTTTAAAGTCTCATTTATAGCCTCCAACGAGCATATTATGAGCGCCAGTTCGAGCGATGGTGGTGGCGGTGCTGGTGGTGTTGGCGGTGCCTGCGACGATGCTCCTCTTCCTTGACTCCCTCGAGTCCTAACCATCCTGTATTATTTAACCTGCATCAACCAAAGTTGTCAGGGTGAGTTCAACGACGTTTCAAATTGTTGCTACTCAAACTAGAAATAGGGTTAGGCGTAAGATTTTCTTTACTTGTCTGTAAACAGACGTTACTCTCTTTATGGGGTTGGATGGGTTAGTGTTATAACCCTAAATTGCACCACACATGCTTACCTGGCATCAGGCCAACTCATATCCCTTCTTTTCCAAAACTCTGCTGAACAACTCTTTGAAAATCCTCTTGTGTAAAGGCCCACGTGCCCTAACCCATTACTGCACACGTGTACACGCTGGCTGACTCACAACAACCCATGTGTACCTACCAAAACATGAAAAAAGGAAAGTTGTCGATAGAACAAAAATCTATGGGTCAGTTAACTGAAACTCCCTGCCATGCATGGCCGAGGGTTCGTCCAAAACCCTATCTCCTTCTAGCCTATAAAAGAAGGGGTAGGGGTACCATTTGGAAGAGGAAAAAATATAGCGAAGAAACTCTGCCCATTTACGTAGTTCATTGTCCCAAACCTTTATCCTTTCCTCATGCCAAAGGATATTTAACGCAAAACAATTGAAAGACAAAAGAAGAGGAGCCCGGGATCAGGTTCAAGGAGCGGTGGTCGGTCTCAGCTTTTGTAAGTTGATTCACTTTACGTAATAAAAAGAATGCTTTTCCCGTCCCAATTCATGAATTGTCTAGATTTTGATTGATTTGTGTTTGATTTCTAACCCTTTAGTATAGAAGTAGCATGCATGCATAGTTGTTGTTTGTCTTAAGTGCAGGTCATCTTTGGAAGGAGAAGCGCAAACAAGTAATCAAGCACAACGGAGGATCTACATCGAACACCGGTAATAAGGTAGGTGGTTCTTTTCCATGTATTTACTGAGAAAGAGGGGTTTAAATCTTGGGATGTAGGTAAAAAAGTAGTTTCTATTCGGTCAAATCTACATGCAAAGTCTTACCATAACTTGCTAGTCCATAGGGTGCTTTTCCCAACAACAAAATTGGCAACCGTACTGGGGATAATACTCTTTAGGGTTCCTAGATTTATTTGAGTTTTTGGGTAGTGTAGAGACTAGGTTTTCTATTTTTTCTTTGCATGTATTTTCTTTTTCTGTAAGCTCTTAGCTAGCAGGGAGTCCGGTTTTCCATACCAGCTTTCCCTGACTTTTGCTTGACTGTATTTTTCGGGACACACAGAGGTACATGCGGCCTGTAGAAGGCCTGCACACGTGTACCTGCGCCCTATCCTCTTACAACTCACATGTGAACGCTGGTTGTAGAGATAGTAGTAGCGTGTAGGAGTTCAGAGAACCTTAGAGGCAGTCCTCCTCTTCCCTGTCAGAATCACACATTCTCAGGGGGGTTTTCTGGAATCCTGTCTGAGCCTTGCTTGATTTCAGTCCTATCTCAGATTTTTTTTTTTGCCTTATTATTTTTCCTTGCATTATTTGTTTTTTCTGTTAGAAAGAGCATCCAAGCCTTCAAGGGATCCTGGTTATCAATACCAGAGGCCTCTTCCTGGTCTGGACTACCTGTTTTCATATTTTTTCTTAGAATTTAGATATACACGCGGCTTGTACAAGGTCATCTCGCGTGTACATGCTCTCTGTCTCTGGTCAGCACGCGTTCTGTTTGAGTGACAGTAGCGTGCTTGTACAGGCTACTTTTTGTTCAGGGTGGGGCAATCATCCCCTCCTTTAATAAGAAGTATTCCTCTCAGGTGTTTGAATCTATGTTTGAACAGTCAGTGGTTTAGGCTTCATCTTACCCTTAGCCTGCTTTTTCTCAATTAATAGTTGACAGAAAAATAAAAAATAAACGATTTTTTTTTTTTCATGGTTTTTAGACAAGCGTGAGAGTCATTATTTTTTAAATTGTCTTTGTGTGATTCTTTGTGATCTGCGCTTTAAGCCAGAATTGTTTTTCTTGGTTTTTTGCTTGTCGGTATTTTCCCTTTCTTACTTTACTAGCATTTAAATAAAAAATATATATTTTTTCATTTTCTTCTTTGGTTAAAGAATGTGTTTCTGCATCATTAGCTAGGGAAAAGTCTTTTATTTCATAATTTTTTGCAGTGCACTTAGATGATAAGTAGCTCATAGTCGAGCGAAATTCCTACGCATTTGTTGTCCAAAATCTTAGAAAAAAAATTAAAAAAAATCTTTCTTTGTGAAAAGTTGTTGAAATTTTGCATTTCGTAAAAGTTTTTTGTTTCCAGCTTTTTCATTCATTTTTTATTTCGTTTTTTCCACATCATCAGTTTCACCCTCATACCCCTTAATATAAGATAAATCCATAAAAGCAACGCTAATTTTAAAATCTGCTAGACTTTTAGGTTTGTAGGGTTCACAAACTAGTTCAGGATTAGGGCCTTGGATTAGGTTGGAGAGGAAACTCTTCAAGGCCATTCAAAACTAAACATTGGAGTCTGAGATAGGGAGTGTCTAAGTCCAGTTTTTTGGAAGTTATCCGGGACCCCCCTCTAACACAGGGGATAAACACGAGGTCGCGTGTGGAAAGGTAGCGGAGATAACCCCTCCAAAGTCAGACCAATTGTAGTGGAGAACACATATAGAGGGCTTGTTTTGGGATTTCATCGTTTGCATTTGCCATGGGGCTTCATGGGTCTCGAATCCATTCAAGGTCATGAGTTGTCTTCTGGATCATTTTCTCTCGATACCCTTGACAGGTTTCGGGCTTGATACCCTGCTCATTCTACCTGACTTTCGACTGTACCCGCCTGGTGACTGTTCGCATGTTGGCAACCTAGTTGCCAATATTTTTAGGGACATACACAGGTGACTGCAGGGGTATACCGTGGTACCTAGGACAAACATCAGGCCATGCTTTGCAGAGTATACCCGGAGGGTTCTTCCGTGTTCGAGTTTCACTTGCACTGGTAAGTTTCTCTAGTGTTGGTTGTTGTAACTATTCTTCCAAATAGTTTAGTGATTGCTTGTCTTATCTCTTAGGGGATTATTTTTTACTGTGTGTTACTTTTGAACGTTTAGAATACCTTAGCGTGTCTTGGATCTTCTCACACAGTGGAGGATCCTGAGCTCCACCAGTCACGAAGGCTTCTTGGCCTATCGTCGGTTACACTAGAGCCACCCCCATCACCATTAAGGCGAAAACTAGACCAACAAGGGTCTTTTGAAGCGACCGGGTTACAAACCTTTTGAAGCGACCGGGTTACAAACCTTTGTGCCCGAACAACTACCGGAGGAATCAACCATTTTGAACCTTGAAACAGCCACTCTTGGCTCGGTTAAAACCCCAACCACTGATATCTTGGCACTGTTTATTGTACCAATCCAATTTCACGAATGCTAGACAGTGCCTCACACAGCTATGGAAACAAATGTTGTTACTCCTTCTGGGATTTCGTCAATCCCCATCACAGTTGCCACCACAGGAGATTCATCTCCTAACCTACCGTCGTCGGTCCGAGCCACCATGGTCTCGGCCGCAACCACGTCGCACAGTGGACCGAACCCGTCTATGGTGGCGGCCACAACTCCCTTCACACCTAGTGTGACAGGCCCTCCGTTTTCATATGATATGCCTAGTTCGAGAACAAGTCCTGTACTAACCTACTCCACTTTATAGAATTTGGGTCTGCGGGTAGGGAGCTCTAGCGCTCCTCTGCAAGGTCACCTTGGGAGCACTCCTATCCCCTTTAACGCTTTTCCTTACGCAGGAGGTCATATCCCTCCTTTGTCCCCTTCGCTGGGTGGTCCGCATCAGCAGACCGCTAGGCAACCTACACACACTAGTTTATTTGGAGCAGGGATTCAGGGACCCCCTTCGCACAGTATACTGGTAGGTTCGACACCATTTTCTTGGAACGGAATGTTTGGTAACAACACTTTCGCGTCAGCCGCTTTCCTGTCTGGGAGCAACCACATTTTTGGACAATCTACTCCTGCGTAGGGTACTATTCCTACGTAGGGGGAACACATAGCAGGACCTTGGAATTTAGGACAAGGATATGTTCCCTCTTCCAGAATGTCGTTCTAGGGTAATTCTTTCAACAGTCAATGGAACCCTGGATAGACTATTATGCCTCTCCCCGCAGGATCTGCATGGGGTAATCCTTCCCAAAGTCCTTCAAATACAATGCATGCCCAACACTCTATGTCATTTTTTGGAAATCAGTCGATGATGTCTCCACAGATGAAAAATCCTTACGCTAGTCAGGGCCATGGTTTCTACTAGAATCCGGTCCAGCAGCCAAACTTTTCCTGGCAACATGGTGCCAATCAAACTCCAAGACCCTTTTTCCCAGGTTATCAGCAACAACTCAAACTACCCTTCCTGGTGACTTTACACTTACCAGATTTGACAAGGTTGTTAAATGATCCTATTTTTCATGATCCACGTTGGCCTCCTATGCCGAGGAAGTTGCCTTTGGACATTCCAAAGTTTGAGGCTAAGCCTAATTAAGATCTAGGTGATCATGTGACTACATTTCATCTTTGGTGCTCATCTAATTCATTGAAAGATGACTCCTTACAGTTGCGATTGTTTCAACGTACTCTTATTGGGAGTGCCAGGAAATGGTACATCGAGCTCGATCGCTTAAGATACTCTTCTTTTGGCGAACTAGTGATGGCCTTCCTTAACCATTTCCAGTTACCTGTGAGATACGACGTTGGCACAGAGTTGCTCGCTAATTTTGAGCAGACAACAACGAACCATATCTCTGATCATATCCGAGAGTGGAGACGTCGGAAGAGTCTAATCAAAGTACCAGTCCCACCAGCATTCCTGCTTGAGTGGTTCCTTAAGTCTTTGGTCCCACAATTATCCAAAGACGTCGCAACATCCAAAGTTTTCTCTGAAGAAGATGCCATCATGAGGGGTCAACAGTTTGAGCTCATCTATTCTCAATCTGGTTTATTATACAACATCTTTCCAGATGTGCCACATTCGATACTGGATAAAACTAGACAGAGAGTTGGACCACATGCCGATGGTATTGTTGGTTCAACACAAACCAAGCCCACTGAGCAATTGAAAAAACAGTTGCAACAGTTATCCATACAACACACAATGGCCAGCCAAACTATTGCTTTGGCTGCTCCCCCTACCCAAACGTCGAAAGTACACACCATGTAGTCAACTAACCCAAAGGCCACCCAGCAGCCTGAAGGGAAGAAAAAACAACGAAAGAAGGGTAAGGGGGATAAAAAACCCACTGATAATGCTGGCGGGGACAACACAGAAAAACGGAAGGCGAGGTATCCGTGCAACTTGTGCGCGGAAAACCACCCGACCCATCTTTATCCTAGACTTGCAGAGCTCAAAAGTTTGTCACACAGCAACAACAAGAAGTGTTGACTAACCCCTTTCAACATGGGAAAAATATAACTCAAGCCTCTATAAGCACAGAAGGGGGAAACCAAGAAACCTGCCTGCCTCTAAACAATCCCTGATCCGCGAACGTATATATGGTTAGTGGTGATGCTTTCATAACGACTAGAGCGCACAACTATAGTAAACCAAGCGCTTCTGAGAAGGGTAAAGAAGTTGATCTCCCATCTCTTCCTCTACAGATTGAGAAGACATTGGGAGAAATAATGACACGCATTCCAAAGGATGCATTTAAAAAAGCTTCTCACAACCCAAATGCAAGGGTCGCCCAGAATTACTCTGTGGTGGAGGATTTATCACAAACCCCTTGCGCGATGTCTGCTTTGGAGGTCCTCCAAAGTTGTCTGAGACTTGTAATCTGGGCACCATCATGTTAGATACAGCTGACTTAAAACCTCGTTTTCCTTACCACGTAGCATTTCAGATAGTAGTGGCTCATCCCACGAAAACTTTTACTCAGAATATCTTCCGCACGGTGGTCGACGAGGGTGCCTCAACATGCGTTATGTCATTATCATGCTAGAAGGCCATTGGTTATCCCGTTTTGTCTCCATCACCTACCCTCCTCACTGCTTTCGATGGTCGTTCATTCCGACCACATGGCATCGTTCCTTCTTTCCCTGTGCAGTTAAGAGGGAAAACCATGTGTGTCAAAGTAGAGGTAGTCGATGCTCCCCTCGACTATAACCTCTTGTTAGGACGGAGTTGGAATTATGCTATGCAAGCTGTGGTTGCTACAGTTTTCTGAGTCTTGTTGTTTCCACATGAGGGTCAGATAATGACCATTGATCAACTGTCTTTCTCCAGACCTGACCCAGCTTTGGGGGCATCCACGGTCCTGATGATTAATAATCCTCAACCAGGTGTCGTTAACGTAGAAGTGGGTTTGTGCCCATCCTTGATGGGTACCTTCGATTTCCCATCTCCTCACAACGATATAAAATTTATATCTAATCACCATAAGGTTGATATTTTTCAAGTTTCGTCGTTCTGCACGACTTACTTTGAGGATCCTTGGATTCTTCCTTCCCCATCAGCCACGATGGATGAGACGGGGCACTCAGGCATGTTCATGCCCTTGTTTTCCGCTAAGGTAGTGTACTCTTTAGTCCAGCAAGATTCAGCTAACCCTGATCTGACTCCTGCACAAGAGTTAGATCAACTTCTAGAGCCTATTTGGGCTCAGGGTTCTCTCGCTAACGTCGATTCGCTAGACTTAGTCTTGCCTTCTGACGAAGTAGTAATCGAAGAAATGACTATTCCGGACAAACCTTGGGAAGATATTCATCACAGATCATATTTTCTCCCAGAGTTAAGCCGAATCGAAGCAGGATAATTCACCATCACCATGACGGGAGATCAACCATGTCCTATTAATCTCTTAGCTACACAAGAAATTTATGTTGAGGGAAATATGGCGACTATCTCTGAAACTATACCCATCAACATCTCCCAAAACCCTGGCGTCATGGAGAATGTCTTCATTGGAGCAGATTGCTCCCCCGAAGAGATTCAAATTTACACGGATCTTTTCAAAGAATTTCGTGACGTTTTTGCCTGGTCTTATGAGGAAATGCCAGGTATAGATCCAAAAATAGTTGAACATGAAATCACAACGTATCTTGATGCCAAGCCTATTCGACAAAAACTTCGTCCAGTAAATCCCAAGAAAGCAGCAGCCATCAAGATTGAGGTTGAGAAATTGTTAAAGGCAGGTTTTATTTATCCTATCCATTTGACTCAATGGGTGTCAAATCCTATGCCGGTCAATAAAAAACAAGTCATCATTTGTGTATGTACCGATTTCCGTGATTTGAACAAGGCATGTCCCAAAGAAAATTTTCCAACACCATTCATTGACCAGATCATTGATGAATGTGCCAGTTGTGAAGCCTTTTCTTTCATGGACGTTTTTTCCGGATATAATCAAATCCAAATCAAACCCAGAGACCAACATAAAATGACATTCATTTGTTCGTGGGGTACATTCGCATATCGTAAGATGCCTTTTGGCCTTAAAAATGTTGGAGCCACATTCCAGCGGGCCATGTATTTTTCTTTTCATGACCTCAAGCATATAGTCGAAGCCTATCTAGATGATTTAGCATCACGCTCTCGCAAGCAAACGGATCATCCCACACACCTTAGACTAATCTTCGAATGTTGTCGCTACTTTAGGATTCGCTTGAATCCAAACAAGTGCAACTTTTGCGTAACGTCAGGACGTTTGTTAGGTTTTATCGTATCAACAACAGGGATCATTGTCGATCCTCTTAAGGTGGAGGCAATAATCCAGTTGCCCCCCCCACGCACAATCCTACAACTTCAGAGTCTACAAGGCAAGGCAAACTTCTTACGATTCTTCATCGCCAACTATGCCGAAATCACCAAGGGATTTATGCGTTTATTGAAGAAAGACGTTCCTTTTTTCTGGGACAAAGCCGCTCAACGCTCTTTCGATGCATTAAAACATGCCCTGGCAACCGCACCTTTGCTACGGACATCTAAATATAACAAATATTTCTTATTATATATGGTTGTTGCAGAGTCAACCATTGGCATGGTTTAGTTTAGGAAGATGATTCGTTCTCAAAATATGTGATCTATTACCTGAGTCGAGGCCTCGTAGGACCAGAACTCAATTATTCTCACATCGAAAAACTTGTGTTGGCGGTAGTTCATGTTGTTCAACGGTTCCGTCACTATGTTCTATTTTGTAAGACCACCGTCATTGCCGTCATGAATCCATTCCAGTATGATGCAGGAGCATAGGCTCATGAAAATGAAGTCACCCATGACTTCATCAAAGTTGAGTGAATCAAAGGAGACCTAGGGTCTCACACTTGTGTAATTTGTTATTTTGGATAATGGGCAAGGATTCTAGATCCTTTCTACTTGT
>ML795316.1:318334-341168 GCA_009831015.1 Picea engelmannii
ATGTCATACTGCTAAATACCTATGAACATAATGGGCCGGCTCGTGATGAGACCTTCCATCCTCTTGGTTAGGTCTTGTTTTTATTAGTATTTTTCTTAGGGTCCCTTTAGTTTCTTATCGAGAGGCTTTTTATTGCCTTCTCGGGGATCCCCTAGGCGAAGCATCTCTAGTTTTTATTTCCTATGGCTTTTATCTTTTACTAGCTGCTTTTATCCCCTGGGCCTTTAGCCCCTTCTTCCCACAAGACAAGATGTAACCCTCAAAGGTCATCCTAATGTTCAGACTAGGGGAATGGGATGGATGAGCGAGGTATAAGATGTAAATATGATAAGATGGTGGGAGCGAATGATGGCTCTGCAAATCCCCTTTGGTGGCTAACCAAGACCCATGAATATCAGCTTGCTAAGTTACCCAATCAAGCACCCCAACAATGGTCAAGTGGATTAGTGTAAGATCCAAGCAGTCATCAGAAATGAAAGGAACCTAATGCATATATAAGAAGGTTATAACAATAAAATATGACACATACCATGATACCTCAGACCAATTACCTCATGGAGAAAGAGTCCTCTCCGATGCAAGCCCAGGCCGGTGGTGATGGAAACTGCTACTGCTGACAGGACAAATCTGACGAAGAAGAAGAAAGATGGGCCCTCCAGGGCCATGCTCAAGTCAATCCCGCTCTCGGTACTCCATGTCTAGGACCATGTGGGCCTCAAGACATGATCTCCTAGTTATCCCTAGATATCGGGGATAACATGTATTTTTTAAGTTTTCGAAAAAAAAGGGAAGAATATATAAGTTTCATAAAAATTATTATCGTAAATTATTGACAAAATCAAATGAGTGAAATAGAGTCTAGTAAGGAAAAATGAAGATTTACTTATAAAGGTTGTCCAATATCATGTTGCGGATTATTTACATTAAAAGTGAGTGTTCAAGGGAAGGAAATTAACATCATTATCAACATGAATAGTGATGAGAATTACATTGATATCAATTTGGAAAACCAATTATTAATTTCATATTCGAATATAACTTAAAAGGAATATATTTATCGCAAGAAATAAAATGAAATAAGGAGTTACAAGTAACAATTGAGGAATATGAATATATATCTCAATTCAATGTTATAGATATGCATAAAGAAGAATTTGACATCATTATTGGGTTACCTTGGTTTTAAAATCTAGGTACCTTCATCTTAAACATGGAGAAAAAATTTGTGACATTTCCCTACAAGGATAAGTTGATGACATTCCAAGACACTACTATGAGTTCAAAATCGATAACACCTTCATCAAAATATTTTAAAGATATCTCGAAAATGATCCCTTAAGAAAATCAAAAGTCAATACCAAGGATGAAAAAATAATTTGACAAAGTTATCATGGATAAAAACGAAGAAATTTATCTCTTAAAAGACCACAATAAAAAATGACTTACATAGATCAAGAAGTCAAAGGATAAAAACAATGCATTCAGAAGTTAGAACAAGAGAATCAAGTTCTCGAGAAGAAACTATAAAAAAAAATGAAGAAAACTCTAGTTTAAAGAACCATAATTAAATATTATTGGAACAAATCAGAATGTTGAAAGAGGAAGAATCTGAGAAGGAATACAAGAACAAAGTCAAAAAATCAGATAAGGAAGAAAACTCACACCTAAAGGTTCATAATCAAAGTTTTCTCACACAGATTAAGAAGCTAAAGAGTGATAACAAATCACTACAGAACAAGTTAGAGCAACATATCAACAAATAATCATTGGTTGATAAAAAGACAATGACTTAACCTATGGAACCAAAGAAGTATTCAAATGTAAAAATCTCAATTGTGGATAAAGGAATTAATATAGACCCAGTCAACCTTACAACTCAAAAGGATGCAAATCCAACCAATGTAAAGAGGTCTTCAAATGTCAAAGTAGAAACAAGCCATGGGTATGAAGAAGACTCGATTCCAAAAGTTAATCAAGAAAAAGCTACAAGTATATGAAGTAAAAATCAAGTTGCAAGTAATCCTTATAGACATCCTAATCACAAAATTCGATACTTCAACCAATCAATGTATCAACATAAAAAAATGACCAATATGTCTAAGAATATTGCTTCCACTACAAGTGGTGCTCAAAGTAGAAGCTACCATGGGAATCAAAATACATCAAGTTTTTCCCAGGAACCTTATAAACACCGAGTTTTGCAGAAGATTGAATTAGGGTGGGCAGACTCCTTCACAATTCGACAATTCTTCTTATCACTTAGAAGATCCTATTGTCTCGGGTTCCTAATGATCATTAACTAAAGAAAAAGAATCATGAGACAATATTACAATCCAAAGCAAGAGATAAATCTTCCATAACTATGCTTTGAGGATAAAGCATTTTTAAGGGGAATGAAATGTTATGAACACAATAAATATTAATAAATGTAAATAAATTATAAAATATAAATAATAATAAATAATCAATAGTTAATTATTAATAATGAAGAGACACCTTCATGATGAAAGGTTATGTCTCTTCATGAAAGGGCACCCCTGCGTGGGTATATAAGGACCTCATTCTCATTGTACTCATCATCAATATCATTATTATATTTTTACTCAATATAATTTTATTTCTTCCAAAATGGATTACTTTATTCTATACTACTTAAATTTGATATTCTTATAATTGTCAAAAAAGTTTGTTTATCACACCCCACGGCCTCCCCCTTTGTTATATTAGTTACACCTTTAAAAATAGAAAGGTTGATGGTATATTCAACAAAACTGGTAGCTCAATTAGTTAAAACTATTGGTTTATTGAATGGAGGTATCGGTTTCGATTCCACTAAGCATCAAACTAATTTTATTCCCTTTAGCCAATATTGGCCAATCAGAGAGTGCCACGGGGCACTTTCTGGTTGGTCCACGTATTGCCCGTGTCAACATCTTGCCATGTTATCTGCCACCTTCCTATATAGACCCACCACGTACCACTCACCCATTGTGCCATCTCACTGTAAACTATAACTTTCCACTTCATTGTACGAATTCCACTTCATCCGTAGAGATGACACGTGGAACTTTTTATTGGTCCACATGTGTGTTGAAAAATCCATTTCTGGGTGATACGTGGAAACCTATCATGTTTACATGACACCATGTTGACGTCAACATGGTGTCACAATGTTAGTTGTACGATCTGTACATGCAGGCTAGGTGGAAGCCTGTGGGCCTGCCACATAGCACCCATGCTTTGACTTTTCCCTGGTTTGACGAAACTTTGGCTGACCATAACTTCTACATACAAAATTAGTTTGAGGCAATTTTTGCACCATTGGAAAACTATCAATGAGATGTACATAATGAATTCATTTTAAAAATCATTTGAGAATATCAAATTTTAAGCATCTTGGATCCTCCTGGATCACACCTCCTCACTAAAGAACTTTTGGACCTCCAAAAATATGGATCATTCAAAAATGAAGTGAGAATACTTCCACCTCAATTTTCCAGTATCATCATTCTTCCTACTTGGATAAAAAACACCTGACTCATCAAAACCATAATGAAGAATGAAACAACATTGCTAACCAAGCTAACCATTCCCTTAAATTCAAAAAATCCATCATTCATTTTTATAGTTACTAACCATACTCCACTGACTAGTAATAAACTAAACAAAAAAATTGAATATTCAAATGTGAAACATAATGAACCATCAACATATTTTCCCTCCTTAATAGGAACAACATCAACCAAAGGACTTGTTTTACTTTCAATTGTATGTTCTAAACATGTATCATGGATACTAGCATTAACTAGCATGTGCTCTGTAGTGACAACAATCAAATTAGTCTTAATTTGATGAGCTCTCACAATGAACTAAATCCCATAATTGAAAAGATGATACTTGTTCTATTCCCTATAGAAATGGCCTTCATGTCATACAAGTATGGACTTTCCAAAACCATCTTGCAAATGTCAAGTGGAACCACGTCTAACTCTACCTCATCAATGAAATCGGATGTGGTCTCAAACTATAACGTACATTGCTTAGTTACCTATAGTTGAGCATTATCACAAATCCAACCCAAAGGATATGGTCTCAGATGAGGCCTAGTTTCCAATCTCAAATTCTAAACAACTTTCTTTGAAAATAAGATTTACTTGTGATCCACTATCAACAGGTGTATCAATCTTAGTATGCTTTGAGATAACTCATAAATGAAACATTTTTTTTCTTTTCTTTCCATCAAGAATTACATTAGCCTTTGGAGAAGAAGTAGGCGAATTGAAACTTGTAACAAAATATTTACCTTTGCTACCCATAGTTGTAATCTTAGTTTCATCCTCAGAATTTGATCCAAGATCCTGAACTATGGTCATGGTCTTAATTTTACTCTTCCTAGGTTGAGCCCACTTTAGTTTCAATTATGGATGCAACTTCAAACAACGCTTCTCATCATGCCCTTTCTTCTCACAATGAGAACATGTAGTATTTTTCTCTTCATCCTTCTTCACTATAGTTATCTTCTTACTCCTACCTTTTCCCTTTGACTACTCCTCGAATTCATGTGGCTCCTCTAACACATCCTCAACAACATGTTTTCCTTTGTTGGCTTCAAGATGAGTAGCTTGTATCGATACTCCGTCAATATTAGTAGGATTAAACATCAATATAATATGGTGAAGATATGGATGCATACCACCAATATACTTTAGAAGAGTTTCAATAGTATGCAATGGAATTCCCAAAGATAATGCCTTCCTCTTAAATTCCTATGTATAAGCTTGAACATTTTTCCCTTTTCCTTATCGTAAATGTTGTCAAGCAATCATTGATGTTTGAAAATAAGCTAATGGATAAAATTGTTTTCTTAATGCAACAATAAATTCAATCTAAGAAGAAATGATTTTACCATATTGAATAAGATCAGCTTGTGTCTAATTCTCCCACCGTATCAAATTTGTGTCGCTTGGGAGAAGAGTAGCCAACTGTATCCTTGAAGTATCCTGTATGATTTTTTGCACCCTAAAATATACTTCAATATGTTTGACCCAATTATCCAACTTATTTGCATTCAACTCTCCATCATAAGTATTCAAATCAAACTTTACATATAGCTTTAACAAAGACAAATCATGAGAACGAGAAGAATTCCTAGAATAATTTTTCGTCTTATGAAAAGAATGTTCACTTTCATTGGAAGATGATGATGATGATGATGATGATGATGGAGATGATGATGATGATGGGGATGAAGGAGGCTCTGGAGGTTCTTCACCTTCACCTTCTTCTTTAACTGCTTCAGTTTGTAGTGATGTGCTTTCTCCATTGGCGTTCTTTTGATCCTCATACATTTCTTCCACCATGGTCTTCATCAAATTAAATTCCTCGAAGAAATCATCTTCAGAGTCATAAGGACCTAACCTTCTTTTTGAAGCCATTTTTCCTCTTCGAGTGAAGCTCCTTGAACCAATTTCAAGATTATAACTTGCAAGCTTTCCTTCACCTCACTTAAATTTGGACCCCGTGAGCATTCACTTGCAAATACATGTCAAAACAAACTTTGATACCAACTTGATCCAAAACTCCTTAGATTTAAAATTAGTTCTTAAGTATATATAAATATCCGACCATATTCATAAAATGAAGATAGACTTGACTATTAGCAAATAACATGTGAATATCTTACTTATCCATAAACTTCAATAACATTGATGAATAACTTGAGGAAATAAAATGTTGAAATGAAGTAAAGTGAGATCAACAACAGTTCAAATGGCACATAAACAATTTGTTAACGGAGTTCACCCATTTTGGACTACATCTTCGGGTCCCTTTTCAATCAGTGAGACCTCTCTTTAATGCTCAAATGTCAAAATTACAATGAATGGACTTACAAATACCAATTTTTTGAAGACACCCTTCAAGTTTGTTGCTCAATCCCAAAAACAGAGGTCATCACTAAATTCCTCTAGAAATTATAAGAAAAATGAGTATAAACTTGACTATGTTTTGAATAGGTACCCATAAATCCCTTTATGCATGCATAACGAGACTATGGGTCTCATACATAGCAATCTAAAATAAGAATTTCATACACAACACTTTTGCAAAAAAATAACATCACCAACAGATTCCCCTCGAAATTATGAGAAAAATGAGTATAAACACTCTATACTTCCCTCAAAGAACTCAATAGCACGTAAAACGAGACAAATCCAACGTTGGAACACCTCTTGCATGCAAAATGAGGAAAATTATGCAACTAGCATGAATTTCTATGCATGCCCTCTCTTTGGCACAAATTTCCATGTTTTGTACTATGTATGGAGCTAGGTTTATATAGGCGTGAGTAGCCTAACCATGGCTCTTTATTCTCGGGAAACACATAAATACACTTTAAATATATTGTCGTTGGTTGTTGTAACCAACACATACACATGGCACAACGGTCGGACCATTATGTTAAGTTGTTGGGCATGTGGAGTGGAGGTCACGACTTCAAGCCCTGCAACCTCCCCTTTTGGTATATTAGTTACAACAACTTTAAAAATAGAAAGTTTGATGGTATATCCGAGGACACCAATAGCTCAATTGGTTAAAACTATTGGTTTATTGAACGGAGGCATCAGGTTCGATTCCACCGAGCCTCAAACTAATTGTATTCCCTTTAGTCAATATTGGCCAATCAGAGAGTTCCACATGGCACTCTATGGTTGGTCCATGTGTTTCCTGCATTAACATCCTGCCATGTCATATTCCACCTGCCTATACAGACCTGCCACATGGTGATCGCCTATTGGTCCACCTCACGACCAACTGTACCTTGCACGTCATCTGTACGGATGACACATGACACTTTTTTATTGGTCCACATGTGTCCTGAAAATATCATTTTCAGGCGATATGTGGCAACCTGTCGTACTATCACGTCACCATGCTGACGTCACTATGTCAGTTATACAACCTGTATGGACAAGCCATGTGGCACCCCTACTTTGAATTTTTCCTTGGTTTGACCAAACTTTGACCATCCATAACTTCTTCATACAAACTATGTTTGAGGCTATTTTTGCATCGTTGGAAAGATATCGTCGAGCTTTAAGCAATGAAGTCATTTTCAAAAGAATTCTAGAATATCATTTTTTGAGCATTTTGGATCCTCATGAACCACTTTGAGCGTTCTGGATCCTCCTAGATCAATCAAAGCTTTAGAGATGTATTTCACATGGGAGTGATGGAAGCATCAGGTAGGGAGTTAAGTCGAGGGCATGTGCTAGGAGGAAAGGAGGTGATGTCGCGTGGGATGAGATGGGGGTGCGACGTAATAGGATTTTGGGAGGGGGTGGGGAATCGAGGGGCCCGCCCCATTAAATTAGTAAATTAAAATAAAAATTTGACAAGGTGATGGGATGGGGAGAGAGGAAACTCATCCACCAACATTGGGGGTTTGCTTATAGGTCCACATCCTTGTTATTGTTCTTGAGGATATGGAAAGGTTCGACACTTAAGAAGGATTGAATCTCTAAATGTACGCGTGGGAAAATGCTTTGAGGTGGCCATTAGTGGGAAGAGTTCTCAATCTGACATAGTTGATGGTTGATTTGGAGTCGCCAAGTAAAGTTATGAATTCAATGCCCCGAGCCTTGGCTAGTTGTAATCCCTGAAGAAGAGCATAGACCTCGATCTAATTGTTGGTGGAGTATCTTATATTCCAGGAATAAGAAAGCTCCTTATTTCCTCCAAGACAAAAGATAACCCCACCCACTCCTGCTACTCCAATACAATACATTAATATTACTTTTATCTTTTACAATCTTTTCATTTTGTTTCCTATATAAATATTTAAGTTCAAAACCTTCTTAAAAAAAACACTACATCTAATATAATTAATCCATTTTAATTATTAATAATTATTATATAAAATCATGACCATTAGAATAATCATATCCCTTACGTCTTACATGTATCAATATTTTCAATACATATCATTATATCTTGTAATTTTTACTTTTAATATATGTTTATTTATCTTTTTAATTATATGGTCTTGTGCCTTTACCCATGAGTCTCTATGGAATACCATAACTACTAAAAGGTATGTCACATCTACCTTGATACACCAAGTTTTGGACAAATAGTTCTCATTATGGTCTTGATTATAAATGTTACATTTATCTTGGGCTGTGTTGATTAAGCAAACATGGTATATGTTTTGTTTTTACATGTTGGACTAAAGATTGTGAAGGAATTTTCCCATTCTTCATTTTTGAGTAGTTTAATTCCAAAGTGGTAAGAAGTTGCCATATAATATAATATAATATAAAATAAAATAAAATAAAATAAAATGTTTTTTTATATGTTTTTTTTTATAATATAAAATAAAATAAAATGTTTTTTTATATGTTTTTTTTTTAACATGTTGGACTAAAGATTGTGAAGGAATTTTCCCATTTTTCATTTTTGAGTTGTTTAAATCCAAAGTGGTAAGAAGTTCGCATATAAAATAAAATAAAATGTATTTTTTTAAATATCCAAAGTATATTATTGAGTTGCCTTTTTAAGATTTTTTTAATTTTATAATTATTAAATGTCTTATTAATGAATATTTTTTTAAATTTTGTAATCATTAAATGTTTTATTAATGAAATCTCTTGTAATCTTATAGGATTTTGCTTTTTCTTATTTTCTCGAAAATTTCGAATATTCTAAATAATGGTTTCAATTTCATCAATATTGCTTAATAGAAATTTATATGATGTAATTTATACGGATGTAAATCTTAATAGCACATGAGTTTTTTGGTTTATTATTGTCTTATAATGATCCACTTGTGGGGAAGACTTGTTAATCATGTTAGTCCACACTATTTTATTATATCACACTATTTTATTATATTTTAGTGGATGTTTTTAGAAGATTGGTTGAATATAAATAAAATAAAAAAATTATTTTATTATATGTTAGTTTTATTATATTTTAGTGGATGTTTTTAGAAGATTGGTTGAATATAAATAAAATAAATAAAATATTTTATTATATGTTAGTGGATGTTCTTAGATTAGTTGAATATGAATAGAATGTTTATTTTTCTCATTTACACAAACAACACAATAATATTATAATACACTTGAAAATACAAATATACATGGATGTTATGAGTTATAAGTATTATTTTTTATTTAGATATAAATATTATTTTAAATTTTATAGGATTTTACCTTTCTTATTTGAAAATTTCTAATATTATAAATAATGGTTTCAATTTCATCAATATTGCTTAATACAAATTTATGTGGATGTAAATCTTAATAGCACATTTGAGGAGTTTTTTGGTTTATTATTGTCTTAAATGATCATCTTGTGCTAAAGACTTGTTAATCATATTAGTCCACACTACTTTATTATATTTTAGTGGATGGTTTTAGAAGATTAGTTGAATATAAATAAAAGGCTTATTTTATTATATGTTAGTGAATGTTTCTAAAAGATTAGTTGAATATAAATAGAAGGTTTATTTTTCTCATTTACACAAAACAACATAATAGTATTATAATACATAGATATATTTGAAAATACAAATACACATAGATGTTATGAGATATAAGTATTATTTTAGGTTTAATGCTAAACTTTAATGAGATATAATTTTTTTTTTATACTTTGTTAAATTATTATATATACTAATGAAATAAAAATATAATTATAATTATTTTTTATATAATTTATATAGCAATCACAATAATGTCAATTAGGTTTAGCTAGTGTGATTTTGGAATGTAATGTTATTTTCTTCCTTAAACTTTTATTTTCCCTAATAATATGTTGAACTCATAATGAGTATATTATTATAATGAATTTAAATATCCATTGAAAAATCTAAGATTTACCTTAAATACCATTTTCGAAATAAAAAAAAATACCTAAAATTTTCCCTCAACATTATTACTTAAATAAAAATAACAACAACAACAATAACAATTCCTAATAATTATTACTTTTATTAAATAACATACATATATAACATAATGTAACCAATTATAATAACAAACATATACTTAACATAATGTAACCAATTATGATTCAAATAATATATGTGACTAATTATGATTCAAATAATATAATTGGTCATTTCAAATTGACATAATGTGACCCATGATAACTCAAGTCATATAATTGTTCGTTTCAAATTGGTGAAGCTAACGTATAAAGATGATGAAATAAAGTAAATGTGAAGAAAATATGAAAACAAAGTAACCCTTTCCTTTACCCTTTGAAAAAATCCAAAGTAGTATTTTTTTATTTGCATTTTATTTAAAAGTGAAAATTAATTGTTCAAACATTATCTTGCTTTCAAAGTGGTCTTGGTATTTCAAGACTCTTCTTTGCATCAAAAGTGATATTTGAGACACATGAAATAATGTTAAAATGAATGAATGATCGAACCCTTTAAGGTCCCCTTAGAATATACCATAAAAGCATACCCTTCATAACAAGGCATGAGATTGAATTAGTGATGACAATACACCTTTATTCATATGTTTTGGGTGACCATAACAAGCACTAAAAACAAAGGACTAAATCCACTATCCAAAACCACATGCTTTGGATGATTGGTATTCAAAAAGAACATGCTTTGGATATTCAACTCAAAGTGCAAACTTATCCATGGTTTGTCCTATCCTAACTAAGGATATATAATGTGATAACCTTATCCATGGTTTGTCATTATCCTAGTTAAATGGAAATATAATATTATGTAGTAAGGGGTCCCACATAAGATGAGTAGGGATTTATGTCACACCATTATATCTTATAATAATATTTAATTAATCATTATTATAAGTTTAAATTAAATTATGGAATTATATTCAAAATAAATCCAATATAAAATGTATTTTCATTGTATTTAAGAACCATATTTTAATATCACATTTTATATATATATATATATATATATATATATATATATATATATATATATATATAATTTAATATAATTTCTAGAAATTTACTCATTAACTTTGGTAAATTGTAAATGTATTTTATTTTTGTTAAATAAATAATAATTTTTAAAATTTATTATTTAAATTTTATTATATTCTTTTCAATAATGTAAAAATATATTAATATTACACATTTACAACATTTCAATCGAGTACAATTCCTGTAAGGTTTTGATTTTTTTCCAATCCATTACTTGTAGATATTCTTAATCAATTTTTTCCAACCAATTACTCTATATGTATTCTTAAGGTGTGAGTCTATCCATGCCACTTCCATTTTCATTAGTTTGTTTTTAAGTTTATGAACATATCGGAGTACAAGGCTTTCCTTACTATATTAAGCATTGAGAAATATTACTTATTCATTACACATGGGTTAATTGGGGAAAGTCTTGTGAGGATTGACTTGAAATTAAGGCCATGTTAGATAAGAAGGGTTGATAAGAATTAAGAATTTGTAAAGATCTTTTTTTAGATTTGAAACCAAAGTTTGGCTATTTATTTATAAAAAACATTAAATAAGATAGATATGTATTAAGAATGGTTGATCAATATCATATCTCTTACATAAAATGAGTTAACAAACAAAAACTTAAACAAGTTTTTAAAGATTTTATTAGTTGGTTAAGTTAAATTGAAATATATGTTATTTATTTAAAAAAGAGTTTAATTAAGCTAAATAAAGTGGTTGATCAAGATCATATATTTTTTAGTAGAAAATTAGCACAATTATATTAATATAATATAATTTGTATATCTAAAAGTACCACTATATAGTCATTCGCATGTTTCCTTCATTTTACAAAAAGTAACTAATCAGAACATCCCACATGAGTACCTTCGAAACATCCGAAGAAAGAGCTCCAAAAAGAGACAAGAAAAACCAAACTGACATACAATGCAAAGAAATCCGGGATCTGAAAACCTCAATTCATGATAGCATAATACCTCCCATCTCAAAACTCAAAATACTAAGAAATGCTTTCCAAAATTGAGATGACAATAGCCACTAGTAGATATTTATATGACGGTGAAGCCCCTCCAAACCATGAGACCATAATGCAACAAAATGATTCCTTCTGGAGCCAGTAATGATTGCTTTGAGAGTCCATCCACTTCCTTGTTGTAATCACGATAAATATAATAGAATTGTATGGCCTCAAAATTTCTACTTAGCATCTAAATTCTTTTCTTCCAGCCTTCTAATGAGCTCACTCGGAGATCACTTTTATAACTTAACCAGTCTATGATTACCTTTGAATCTCCCAGAATCTGTAATTTGTGGATAGACAATAGATTTGCTAAATATAGTGTTGCTCGCGTTCCCATTAACTCGACCTTAGTATTAGTTCCCTATCCACAATTTAAATACCATCTATAAACTATAGATGTTGAGCATTTAATTATACCTCCAGCGCCACTACAAAAACCATTAACCTTGGTTGTTCCATCAAAACTAGCCACAAGGAACTCTATTGGGAAGTCTAGACTGATTAAACGGATAGAGGAAGTTACAAGTTTAACCACTGGTTTCTAAAGAGCATTGAGAGATCTGATGACAATTGAGTGTATGGATGGCATCTTTCCTTCAAATATCGCAACATCCCTTTCAATCCAGATAAACCAGCATGTTAGAGTAGCAAGACTTGATGAAATAGTCTTTTTATTTGTCCAATTTGAAAGACAATTATCAAGATCTATCCCTTCCCAATTTTGACTGATATACTTAATAGATTTGATTTTTTGCCAAACACATTTCATGAAAGCACAATGAATGAACATATGTTCATTTTCTTCATTCACATATTTACATAATTGTCATCGCCCAGGTCCCATCCATCCTCTATGCTGTAAAATTTTCCAAGTCAATATTTTGTTCTCTGTTGCGAGCCATAAGAAAAGTTTAATTTTCAGTTGTATATTCCAATTCCATAAATTCTCACGCCACCCTGTGGTAGTTTGCAAATTATGTTAATTTTTATACCGAGGCAAGTGGTGTTCCTTAGGCTTGGCCTCTTTTCCTAGGGAAATCTAACCACTTTAATGTAAACCCCTTTTATTTCATAAAGTGAAAGTGACTTAGGAAATAAAAGCTAAGTGGGTCTTTTATTTAAGTTGGGTGAACAAAATATTAGAAAGTGATTTTCATGTGCACTTTATTTTCCACCGTTGATCTAATTAATTAGGAACCTTTGGGTCATGTGGACACCCAAAAGTCACTTTGGGAGTATGGAAGGTCAAGAGGGGAAAGAGACCATTAAATGTCTCTCATGAGTCCATTGAGAGAACACACAAGCACATTCACTGAAAAGAGAGAGTTGATTGAAGAAGAGCAGGAAGAAGATCATTTCCAGAAAAAAGAGTAGCATGAATTTCCATGCAAAGGTGGGCACAAAAATCGAGGCACATACCAACAATTAATGGCATCCGCAACCAGTCTGTATGGTACAGATTTATGCACAGAAATCGAGTTTGATTCTGCATAGAAAACGAGGCAGTCATACAACATTAATTAAATCCGTATAGCTTGCACATAAATCAAGGTCCGTACAGTTGTTGATTGTTGTCCGTACAACGTACGAAATTTCTGAGTCTGTTAGGCTTGGTTTTTGAGGTGGTTATTGGCACATTTCCAAGGAAGATTTGTCTTGGGAAAAGATAGATAAGTGGTCTTTGTTGTGTATTTAATTTTCTGCTGCAAATGTAATTTCCAGATGCTTGCAAATTACTAAAAGAAGCTTCCCTCTCAGAGGAACAAATTTCTCCCACCCTGGGGGTTTTTCCTAAGTCATTTTTGGACCAAAATTTCCTGTGTACTGTGGTTATTTATTGCTGAGTTATTTCTGCATTTAATTTCCAGTCAAAGAAGTTGTCTCTTGTGTTTCAAATTCAACAATTTCATTTTCGGAATTTAATAAATGTTATAAGATGATTTTTTTGTTCATGGGTTGGGCATTAAAATATGGGAGTGATAAGGAGTGATTGGAACCCGATTGGGGACATCAAATTTCTCCATGGTATCAGGGCATTGGTGACTGGAACAACCTTAAAACAGCTAGAAAGTGAGTTATTAACATTCCAAAATTTTATATCAGTAGTAAACTTTTGTGGGTAGATTTGTTGAGTGGAGGTTTGGGCTTATTTTTTTCAATAGTATGGCTACAGGTTTGAGGTGGGGGGATAGGCTAGAAGGGGCAAGAATTTTTTTTCCATGGAAGGCAAGAATCATTTTACTTTTTCAAGAAAATGAACTTTGGGACATTGTTGAAACTACTTCCACGAAGCCTATTGTAGTACCCACATATGCAACATCATTAGCAGCCTTCAATAAAAAGGATGTTAAGGCAAAACATATCATTCTTGATGTCATAAAAGACCATGTAGTTCCACATATTAGTAGTAAAGGGCATGCATATCAAATGTGGGAGGCTTTGACTCGCATGTATCAAAGAACAAATGAAAACGGGAAGATGGTGTCGAGGGAAAATATGAAAAGTATTCGGATGGTCAAGAGTGAAGGAGTTACTTCATACCTTAATCAAATCACACAAGTAAGGGACAAGTTGTCAGCAGTAGGGGAGGCAGTGGGAGAAGCCGATCTTGTTCGAACAACCTTGAATGGTGTGTCAAAACCATGGGATATGTTTGTTCAGGTGATTGTGGGGCATGGGAAATTGCCTTCCTGGGAAATGATTTGGGATGATTTCATTCAGGAGGAGAACCAGAGAGGCTATCTGTAGGGAAAATCATCTAATATTAAGGAGGAGGAGGAGAATGTGGCTCTTTCATCCAAATGGAGGAAGGGGAAGCCTAAGACTCAAGGACCCACGGGTCCAGGTAAGCAGCAGGGAAAACTAAAGAAAAAGGGGGAGAAAGATCTTAGCAAAGTAAAATGTTTGTGCTTCCAGAAGATGGGACACTATGCGGTGAGTTGTCTTGAGAGGAAGAAGAAGAAGACACAAAACATGGTAGCTTCAACTAAGGTGGATGATTTCTCTTCGAGATTTGATCAGGACTCTTCCTTTATGGTAGATCAGTCAGGTAGTTCAGTATCTCCCACACTGTGGTATATTAACAGTGGTGTTTCTCGCCACATGTCAGGTGTTCGTGAGTAGTTTATAGAGGTTATACAACAAACTCATGAACTGGACATCATTTTGGGAGACAACCGAGCTGTGAGAGCTGTTAGGATTGGCATAATGGCTTTTTAGAGGGAGTCTTTACATCATCTGAAGTTGTTAGAAGTATTGTATGTTCCAAGAATTAAGAAGAATCTTGTTTCAGTTTCTTGTGTCAAGGATAGAGGATATGTGGTGACTTTCAGAGATGGGAATGTACTCCTTTATCCAAAGGGAGGTAACATTTCAGAGGAAAAATTCATTGGAATTTGATATGGGAGGATGTACAGGATGATATGGGAGGCAATAGGATCATTTGTGTGCATGACCAACCACAAAGATTTATGTGAGCTATGGCATAGGAGGATGGGGCATTTTCATCATGGAGCTCTGAGGATTAATAGGGAGATCACCACAGGTATCTCATAGTTTAGCATTGAGCATGATGATGTTTGTAGGGGGTGTTCCTTGGGAAAGTACACCAAGGCTCCATTTCCAGGATGAGATAACAAGACTACAGGTATCCTTGACTTGATACATTCATATGTTAGTGGCTTATCCATCACTGAGAGGTCATGAGTACTATGTATTGTTCATTGATGACCACTCCAGGAAGACCTGGATTTATTTCTCGAGGCATAAGGGTGAGGTCTTTGCACGGTTCCAAGAGTTTAAAGCTCTTGTTGAGAACCAGACATGAAAGAAAATTAAAGTATTGATATCTGACAATGGGGGTGAGTATGCCTTATATGAGCTCATTGATTTCTGTACTACGAAGGACATCAAAAGGGAGATGACAGTTCCTTACAAACCTGAGCATAATGGGGTTGTAGAGAGGAAGAATAGGTCGATAATTGGAGCTACCATATCGATGATTAATGATCGGGGATTACCTTTGTTCTCGTGGGTTGAAGCCTACAACAATGCAGTTTATCTGTAGAACCGAAGTCCTCACAGGGCAGTTGGGGATATGACTCCCGAGGAGGTTTTTACTGGGCAGAAGCCTCCGATTGAGCATTTGAGGATTTTTGGATGGATCACGTTCTCTCATGTTCCCAAAGAGAAGAGGACTAAGATGGAACCCAAAATTGAAAAGGGTTTACTTGTGGGTTACAGTGAGACTTCTAAAGCCTACTGACTTTACATTCCTGCACTCAGGAGGGTTTTTATTTGGAGGGATGTGAATTTTGAGGAGGAGAGGGCCTGTAGGAGGGCACGATATTTAGAGGAGAGACAACCTTCGACTTCCTAGAAGAAAGGAAGTCAAATAAAAGGAGTTTGGACTCAGAGTTCTAGCACGAGAGGCGTCGGGGTGTCAAGGATTACAGGTTCACTAGTGGTCACAATACAGATTGGATTACATGGCAATCCACAGGTCATCTCACCAAGCAATTCACAATTTATTACTCTGGTTGACAGTTCACATGGCACTTCTGGTTCTGCAGGCACATGTACAGATGTTCAGAGTACTGGATCACCGGGCTCAATTGGTTAGCTTTCAGGGGTATCTTCTTCAGGTGAGGCTGAGGAGGCTATTTCAGGGAAGAGGAAGCCCAAGTGGCTTTAGGACACCTTGAAAGAAGCTGGGACAATAGGGAATCTGAGAAATTCCACCAGGGAGAGTAGGCCACTAGAGAGATTATGCAGTTATGTAGTGATGGTGACATGTATTATAGAGTCCAAGCCTTCTAGATATGAGGAGGCAACCACACAACAGTTTTGGAGGGAAGCCATGGTGGAGGAGTATGCATTGATCATGCAAAATGATGTGTGGGAGGTTGTACCCAGGCCTGATGGGAAATCAATGATATCCTCCAAATGGATTTATAAGATAATATATGTTGCGGATGGAAGCATTGAAAAGTATAAGGATCGATTTGTGGCAAGAGGGTTTTCACAGAGAGAGGGAGTTGATTACAGTGAAACCTTCCCTCTCGCAGCTCGATATAATTCGATTCGGTCTGTCATTTCGATTGCAGTAGAGATAGGGTGGAAGATTCACCAGATGGATGTCAAAACCTCCTTTCTCCATGACATTATTCAGGAGGAGATTTATGTTGAGCAACCACTTGGTTTCAAGTCTTACAATAGAGAATCCCATGTTTGTCGCCTGAAAAAAGGCACTGTATGGTCTACAACAAGCTCCCAAAGCTTGGTATTCTCACATTGATGTGTACTTGCAGCAGATGGGTTTCATGAAATGTGATGCAAACCCCAACTTGTATTACATCGTTGTTGATGGTGAGATGCTTATGCTTATTATATCTGTTGATGATTTGTTCATTACAGGTGCAGAGAAACTTATTGAGGGATCCAAGAGGGATCTTGCCTCAGAGTTTGACATGAAGGATATAGAGCTGATGCATTACTTTCTGGGGTTGGAGGTGTGGCAGGAAGAGGGGCATATCTTCCTGGGACGGGGAAAATATACAATTGATATTCTCAACAGATTCAACATGGGTGATTGAAAACCCATGTCCTCTCCCATGGCCACCAATGGGAAGGAGATTTATTCCTCTGATTCTGGATTGGTGGATCCTACATTATATCGTCAACTCATTGGTTCCTCGATGTATTTGGTCAATACTCGACCATATATTTGTTTTGTAGTTAATACTCTTAGTCGGTTTATGGTGGAGCACAGGAGAGTACAATGGATAGCTGCAAAACATGTTCTTCAATATTTAATGGGCATTATTGACTATGGTCTGGATTATGTTTGTGGTGATGGAGTGATGCTCGCGGGATTCACAGATTCAGATTGGGCTAGTTCAGTTTCAGACAGTAAAAGCACATTAGGTTGTTGTTTCGGATTGGCTTCGGCTATTATATCATGGCTTAGTCAAAAGAAGAATTTTTTTTCTTTGAGCTCCATTGAAGCAAAGTATATGGCTGCAAGCCAAGCCTCTTGTGAGGCCATTTGGCTTCGCAAATTGTTGACAGGTTTGTTCAGACATGAGTTGGGGCCTACGATGATTTATTGCGACAATCAGAGTTGTTTAAAACTCACAGAGAATCTGGTATTTCATTATCAGTCTAAACACATTGAGATACGATATCACTTCATTTGTGATCATGTTCAAAGAGGGGATATGAAGCTTGAATATGTGTCTACAAATGAGTAGGTGGCTGACATCCTCACAAAGTATCTTCTGAGAGGAAAGCATGTTTATTTTAGGGACAATATGGGGGTCGTAAGTAACACCTTCCTCGGTAAGAGGGAGTGTTAATTTTTATACCGAGGCAAGTGGTGTTCCTTAGGCTTGGTCTGTTTTCCTAGGGAAATGTGACCACTTTAATGTGAACCCCTTTTATTTCATAAAGTGAAAGTGACTTAGGAAATAAAAGCTAAGTGGGTCTTTTATTTAAGTTGGTAGAATAAAATATTAAAAAGTGATTTTCATGTGCACTTTATTTTCCACCGTTGATCTAATTAATTATGAAACTTTGGATCATGTGGACACCCAAAAGTCACTTTGGGAATATGGAAGGTAAAGAGGGGAAAGAGACCATTAAATGTCTCTCATGAGTCCGTTGAGAGAACACACAAGCACATTCACTGAAGAGAGAGAGTTGATTGAAGAAGAGCAGGAAGAAGATCATTTCCAGAAAAAGAGTAGTATGAATTTCCATGCAAAGGTGGGCATGGAAATCGAGGTGCATACTAGCAATTAATGACAACCATAACTAGTCCGTACGGTACGGATTTATGCATAGAAATCGAGTTTGATTCGACATAGAAATCGAGGCAGTCTTACAACATTAATTAAATCCCTATGGATTTGTATAGTCTGCATAGAAATCGAGGTCCGTACAGTTGATGATTGTTGTCCGTACAACGTATGGAAATTATAAGCCTATTGGGATCGGTTTTCAAGTTGGTTATTGGCACATTTTCCAAGGAATATTTGTCTTGGGAAAAGAGAGATAAGTGGTCTCTGTTGTGTATTTAATTTTCTGCTGCAAATGTAATTTCTAGATGCTTGCAAATTAATAAAACAAGCTTCCTTCTTAGAAGAACAGGTTTCCCCCACCCTGGGGGTTTTCCCTGGGTCATTTTTGGACCAAAATTTCCTGTGTACTATGGTTATTTATTTCTGCATTTAATTTCCAGTAAAATAAGTTGTCTCTTATGTTTCAATTTCAACAATTTCATTTCTAGAATTTAATAAATGTTATAAGATGAATTTTTTGTTCATGGGTTGGGCATTAAACTATGGGAGTCATAAGGAGTGATTGAAACCTAATTGGGGACATCAAATTTCTTCAAATTAAGTGTGCAAGTTAAGGCTGCGTGGAACATTATTTGTCGATAGCTAACCTGAAGAATCCCCTCCTGTCCAAATAAGTTCATCTTCATTTTCAGATAATGATACTCCCGATGCTTGTAGTGCCCGTCGATAATGATCCCAATCCTATGCCAAGTTTCCAGTGAGTGCCAATTCCGCACTTCTTAGCCAAGTTGATAATAAAGAATCATGTTTATGTGGTCTTCTGACCTGTGCTAGAATCGAGACTTGTTTTTTACTAAGAGCATTAATAAGTGAAATTGATAAGATAGAATCAACACCTAATCCCAGGATATTGTCTCTACCTAATTCCACAAGGTGACTGGTTCCAAGCTCTTAGCTAAGCCAGTTAGTGATCAGAGGAACCACCTTTAAGAGATTGTTCCAGATTCTAGAAGCTGAACGATTTTGAAAAGTCATTTATCTAAGCTCATGTTTCAGAGTCCTATAAGGGAATTACTTCTCCTTTAGAATTGATTTCCAAAGCCCTTTTTTAGTTAATACTCTCTAGAGAGTCGACGCTGTTAGGGCTTTACTGAAATTAAACATGTTAAGAAAACCCCAACCCCCAAAATTTTTTGGACGAGCTAAAGTCTCCCAATGATAGATATGGTAGTGATTTGTATCACCATTCCCATTCCAGAGAATTTTGAATAGCAATTTTCTTAATCTCTGGAGAATGGACCGCAGAAATGAAGCCAGAGAAAACCAATAAACTGGTTTCCTTTCCAGGAAAAATTTACATAAATTATACATGTCTCCCAATGACATCCACCTATATCTCCGATGATTGATTCACTTTTCCACTTTGGTTATAAGTCGTAACCAGTCTTCTGATTTATGTAATCCCACCTTTAGGTGGTACCCAAGATATTTAAAACCAACTTAGAGATCAGTAAAATTATACGGAATAAAAAGCTTGAAATGAGTAAGTTTGGTCTCTGAAAGACCTGAATAATGAACTGTCGATTTGGAAGGATTCACCTTTAATCCTGAAACCATACAGAATTTATTAATGAGACTCATGATCACCTTCCATTCTTGCACATAAGCATATGTCAGAAGTAAAACATCATCAACAAATAAGAGGTGAAGGATCTTTGAAAGTATGGAAACTTCTATTCTAGATAAGGAACCATCTCTTTGTCTTGATTTTAATAGCATGCTTAGACTCTCCATCACCAAAATGAAAAGTAAGGGTGACAGAGGACATCCCTGTCGGAGTCCTCTACCACTTTTGAAAAAATTTGTGGCCTCGCCATTGACCATAATTGCAAGAGATGTTGAACTCACACATGCCATAATCTAGTTTTTCAAAGTCACTCCAAATCCAACTTGGATTAATACCAATCGTAGGAAATCCCAATTTACACAGTTGTAGGCTTTTTGAAGATCTAGCTTTAGAATGAGATCTTTTTTGTTTTTCTTTTTTATACTGTGTATGCACTCATGTGCAGTTCCTATAACATCATGTATTTGGCAACCCTCCAGGAAGCCAAACTGTTCAGATGAAAGAACCCTTGACATAGTCGGTTTAATGCGGTTGGATAATACTTTAGAGCTGACTTTATAAACCAAATTGCATAATGAAATAGGTTTGTAATCCCCAAAGTTTTGTGGTTTATTCATTTTGGGTATCAGAACTAAAAAGGTGGAATTTAAACTCCCTTCCATGTGCCCACCAGTCTAGACTTCCTCCACTAAATCCTGAAGATCATCTTTGACTAAATCAAAGAAATGTAAGTAAAATTCCACCGTCCATCCATCCAGGCCTGGACTTTTGTCTTTTTTGAAAAGAGAAAGGATCTATTTCAATTCCTTCAAAGTGACTGGCGAATAAAGCTCTCTGGCTTCTTCCTCACTTATCATGCTTGTAAATAGTCCCACCACCTCAACCTACTATATTGTTGAAACATTATCCACGGAACTGAAGAACCTCTTGAAATGATTTTCTGCCTCCTTGATAATCACTTTTTGTCCTTTATGAGTAATACCGAAATCATCTCTGATCTCCCATAAGTGTTTGCTAATTCTCCTATGATTATCAAACTGATGAAAAAACTTTGTATTAAGACCACCACTTTGTACCCAAATTGCTCGACTCTTGATTCTCCATAGGTCCTCCTGTGCTTTAAGGATCTTGTTCCTAACTGATTCAAGTTTAATGAGGTTAGCCTCAACCACCAGGCTAAATTAACCCTCCGAGAGCAGTTGTAAATGGTTTTTGATATTAACTTACAAAATCTCTAGATTCTGAACATCCTGGGCTCCAGTTTCTTTAGCCCAACTTTTTTTTCATAGTTTTTAGTTCCTTTAGCTTCCAGGTGAAATGATACTGACTATCTTCCCCCTGAAGATATTTCGGATCCATCCAAAGTTGATGCACTATGATGTTGTAGTCTTTATCTAGAATCCATGGTGAATTAAACTTGAAGGGAAAAGCTTTGGGAAATGAGGTGTTCTCCGGTTGTAACAAAATTGGTGCATGATCTGACATAAAAGGAAATTCTAGCCAGGAACGATACAATCTAACTTTCAAAAGTAAATCCTCTGAAACGAAGAGCCTATCTAGTATTTTGGCTATCAAATATGTACCCGAGAGACCATTCTGCCAGGTTAGGACTACTTTATCAGGCTGAATGTCTAACAACTTGTGCGATTGAAAGAGGGAGATGAAAAAAATTGCTAGTAGACTGGAAGAAAGAAAGCTTTCCCATACTTCTCCACTCGCGAGCATAAGGTTTAAGTCCCCCACAATCACTAGTATAGTATTTTTAATGAAAGAAATCCATTGTTTGCCAAAGTAGTCCAAAATTAATTGTTTTCACTCCAAGCATGTTCCATACACATTTAAGAAGTTGATCTTCCTTTTAGTATATTAAAAGGAGTAGACTAGAATTATATCTATTACATAGAAGGGCTTGACCAACACTTAAACAAGT
This sequence comes from Picea engelmannii, assembly GCA_009831015.1. Lineage (NCBI taxonomy): Eukaryota > Viridiplantae > Streptophyta > Pinopsida > Pinales > Pinaceae > Picea > Picea engelmannii. The sequence continues at coordinate 340,684 of ML795316.1, forward strand.
TCTTTAAGACTTTATTATTAGTTATTTAAAATCATATATATTACATAGAAGGTTAAGTTGAATTGAAATGTATTTTTCTTTATTTTTTCTTAATGTTGGGGATTTTGTCAAACTTTGTCAACCTCTTAATGATGAATAAAACATTGTTAAGTTTTTGACATATAAATTATAGATTATTCGACCTCTCTTACAAATATTTTCTATGTCGAGCTTCAAAACATTGTTAATATTCATGATATAACAACAAACTAGATGCTAATCACATCCTCGTGATATTAAAAAAAAACTAGATGTGAATCACATATTTTTAACTATAGACAAGTTGAAATGAAGTATGTTAGGGCAATATTTTAAAGTCCTTAAAGTTGTTAATGAGCTTTTCAGTTGTATGATAATGCAGTTTTATTTATTTAATTTATAAAATGGAATTTGTACATGTACATTTAAGAAATAGAAATGTGTTTTTTTGTTAGATTTTGATAGAG
>ML795316.1:341268-369003 GCA_009831015.1 Picea engelmannii
TAGTATTTTTTTATTTGCATTTTATTTAAAAGTGAAAATTAATTGTTCAAACATTATCTTGCTTTCAAAGTGGTCTTGGTATTTCAAGACTCTTCTTTGCATCAAAAGTGATATTTGAGACACATGAAATAATGTTAAAATGAATGAATGATCGAACCCTTTAAGGTCCCCTTAGAATATACCATAAAAGCATACCCTTCATAACAAGGCATGAGATTGAATTAGTGATGACAATACACCTTTATTCATATGTTTTGGGTGACCATAACAAGCACTAAAAACAAAGGACTAAATCCACTATCCAAAACCACATGCTTTGGATGATTGGTATTCAAAAAGAACATGCTTTGGATATTCAACTCAAAGTGCAAACTTATCCATGGTTTGTCCTATCCTAACTAAGGATATATAATGTGATAACCTTATCCATGGTTTGTCATTATCCTAGTTAAATGGAAATATAATATTATGTAGTAAGGGGTCCCACATAAGATGAGTAGGGATTTATGTCACACCATTATATCTTATAATAATATTTAATTAATCATTATTATAAGTTTAAATTAAATTATGGAATTATATTCAAAATAAATCCAATATAAAATGTATTTTCATTGTATTTAAGAACCATATTTTAATATCACATTTTATATATATATATATATATATATATATATATATATATATATATATATATATAATTTAATATAATTTCTAGAAATTTACTCATTAACTTTGGTAAATTGTAAATGTATTTTATTTTTGTTAAATAAATAATAATTTTTAAAATTTATTATTTAAATTTTATTATATTCTTTTCAATAATGTAAAAATATATTAATATTACACATTTACAACATTTCAATCGAGTACAATTCCTGTAAGGTTTTGATTTTTTTCCAATCCATTACTTGTAGATATTCTTAATCAATTTTTTCCAACCAATTACTCTATATGTATTCTTAAGGTGTGAGTCTATCCATGCCACTTCCATTTTCATTAGTTTGTTTTTAAGTTTATGAACATATCGGAGTACAAGGCTTTCCTTACTATATTAAGCATTGAGAAATATTACTTATTCATTACACATGGGTTAATTGGGGAAAGTCTTGTGAGGATTGACTTGAAATTAAGGCCATGTTAGATAAGAAGGGTTGATAAGAATTAAGAATTTGTAAAGATCTTTTTTTAGATTTGAAACCAAAGTTTGGCTATTTATTTATAAAAAACATTAAATAAGATAGATATGTATTAAGAATGGTTGATCAATATCATATCTCTTACATAAAATGAGTTAACAAACAAAAACTTAAACAAGTTTTTAAAGATTTTATTAGTTGGTTAAGTTAAATTGAAATATATGTTATTTATTTAAAAAAGAGTTTAATTAAGCTAAATAAAGTGGTTGATCAAGATCATATATTTTTTAGTAGAAAATTAGCACAATTATATTAATATAATATAATTTGTATATCTAAAAGTACCACTATATAGTCATTCGCATGTTTCCTTCATTTTACAAAAAGTAACTAATCAGAACATCCCACATGAGTACCTTCGAAACATCCGAAGAAAGAGCTCCAAAAAGAGACAAGAAAAACCAAACTGACATACAATGCAAAGAAATCCGGGATCTGAAAACCTCAATTCATGATAGCATAATACCTCCCATCTCAAAACTCAAAATACTAAGAAATGCTTTCCAAAATTGAGATGACAATAGCCACTAGTAGATATTTATATGACGGTGAAGCCCCTCCAAACCATGAGACCATAATGCAACAAAATGATTCCTTCTGGAGCCAGTAATGATTGCTTTGAGAGTCCATCCACTTCCTTGTTGTAATCACGATAAATATAATAGAATTGTATGGCCTCAAAATTTCTACTTAGCATCTAAATTCTTTTCTTCCAGCCTTCTAATGAGCTCACTCGGAGATCACTTTTATAACTTAACCAGTCTATGATTACCTTTGAATCTCCCAGAATCTGTAATTTGTGGATAGACAATAGATTTGCTAAATATAGTGTTGCTCGCGTTCCCATTAACTCGACCTTAGTATTAGTTCCCTATCCACAATTTAAATACCATCTATAAACTATAGATGTTGAGCATTTAATTATACCTCCAGCGCCACTACAAAAACCATTAACCTTGGTTGTTCCATCAAAACTAGCCACAAGGAACTCTATTGGGAAGTCTAGACTGATTAAACGGATAGAGGAAGTTACAAGTTTAACCACTGGTTTCTAAAGAGCATTGAGAGATCTGATGACAATTGAGTGTATGGATGGCATCTTTCCTTCAAATATCGCAACATCCCTTTCAATCCAGATAAACCAGCATGTTAGAGTAGCAAGACTTGATGAAATAGTCTTTTTATTTGTCCAATTTGAAAGACAATTATCAAGATCTATCCCTTCCCAATTTTGACTGATATACTTAATAGATTTGATTTTTTGCCAAACACATTTCATGAAAGCACAATGAATGAACATATGTTCATTTTCTTCATTCACATATTTACATAATTGTCATCGCCCAGGTCCCATCCATCCTCTATGCTGTAAAATTTTCCAAGTCAATATTTTGTTCTCTGTTGCGAGCCATAAGAAAAGTTTAATTTTCAGTTGTATATTCCAATTCCATAAATTCTCACGCCACCCTGTGGTAGTTTGCAAATTATGTTAATTTTTATACCGAGGCAAGTGGTGTTCCTTAGGCTTGGCCTCTTTTCCTAGGGAAATCTAACCACTTTAATGTAAACCCCTTTTATTTCATAAAGTGAAAGTGACTTAGGAAATAAAAGCTAAGTGGGTCTTTTATTTAAGTTGGGTGAACAAAATATTAGAAAGTGATTTTCATGTGCACTTTATTTTCCACCGTTGATCTAATTAATTAGGAACCTTTGGGTCATGTGGACACCCAAAAGTCACTTTGGGAGTATGGAAGGTCAAGAGGGGAAAGAGACCATTAAATGTCTCTCATGAGTCCATTGAGAGAACACACAAGCACATTCACTGAAAAGAGAGAGTTGATTGAAGAAGAGCAGGAAGAAGATCATTTCCAGAAAAAAGAGTAGCATGAATTTCCATGCAAAGGTGGGCACAAAAATCGAGGCACATACCAACAATTAATGGCATCCGCAACCAGTCTGTATGGTACAGATTTATGCACAGAAATCGAGTTTGATTCTGCATAGAAAACGAGGCAGTCATACAACATTAATTAAATCCGTATAGCTTGCACATAAATCAAGGTCCGTACAGTTGTTGATTGTTGTCCGTACAACGTACGAAATTTCTGAGTCTGTTAGGCTTGGTTTTTGAGGTGGTTATTGGCACATTTCCAAGGAAGATTTGTCTTGGGAAAAGATAGATAAGTGGTCTTTGTTGTGTATTTAATTTTCTGCTGCAAATGTAATTTCCAGATGCTTGCAAATTACTAAAAGAAGCTTCCCTCTCAGAGGAACAAATTTCTCCCACCCTGGGGGTTTTTCCTAAGTCATTTTTGGACCAAAATTTCCTGTGTACTGTGGTTATTTATTGCTGAGTTATTTCTGCATTTAATTTCCAGTCAAAGAAGTTGTCTCTTGTGTTTCAAATTCAACAATTTCATTTTCGGAATTTAATAAATGTTATAAGATGATTTTTTTGTTCATGGGTTGGGCATTAAAATATGGGAGTGATAAGGAGTGATTGGAACCCGATTGGGGACATCAAATTTCTCCATGGTATCAGGGCATTGGTGACTGGAACAACCTTAAAACAGCTAGAAAGTGAGTTATTAACATTCCAAAATTTTATATCAGTAGTAAACTTTTGTGGGTAGATTTGTTGAGTGGAGGTTTGGGCTTATTTTTTTCAATAGTATGGCTACAGGTTTGAGGTGGGGGGATAGGCTAGAAGGGGCAAGAATTTTTTTTCCATGGAAGGCAAGAATCATTTTACTTTTTCAAGAAAATGAACTTTGGGACATTGTTGAAACTACTTCCACGAAGCCTATTGTAGTACCCACATATGCAACATCATTAGCAGCCTTCAATAAAAAGGATGTTAAGGCAAAACATATCATTCTTGATGTCATAAAAGACCATGTAGTTCCACATATTAGTAGTAAAGGGCATGCATATCAAATGTGGGAGGCTTTGACTCGCATGTATCAAAGAACAAATGAAAACGGGAAGATGGTGTCGAGGGAAAATATGAAAAGTATTCGGATGGTCAAGAGTGAAGGAGTTACTTCATACCTTAATCAAATCACACAAGTAAGGGACAAGTTGTCAGCAGTAGGGGAGGCAGTGGGAGAAGCCGATCTTGTTCGAACAACCTTGAATGGTGTGTCAAAACCATGGGATATGTTTGTTCAGGTGATTGTGGGGCATGGGAAATTGCCTTCCTGGGAAATGATTTGGGATGATTTCATTCAGGAGGAGAACCAGAGAGGCTATCTGTAGGGAAAATCATCTAATATTAAGGAGGAGGAGGAGAATGTGGCTCTTTCATCCAAATGGAGGAAGGGGAAGCCTAAGACTCAAGGACCCACGGGTCCAGGTAAGCAGCAGGGAAAACTAAAGAAAAAGGGGGAGAAAGATCTTAGCAAAGTAAAATGTTTGTGCTTCCAGAAGATGGGACACTATGCGGTGAGTTGTCTTGAGAGGAAGAAGAAGAAGACACAAAACATGGTAGCTTCAACTAAGGTGGATGATTTCTCTTCGAGATTTGATCAGGACTCTTCCTTTATGGTAGATCAGTCAGGTAGTTCAGTATCTCCCACACTGTGGTATATTAACAGTGGTGTTTCTCGCCACATGTCAGGTGTTCGTGAGTAGTTTATAGAGGTTATACAACAAACTCATGAACTGGACATCATTTTGGGAGACAACCGAGCTGTGAGAGCTGTTAGGATTGGCATAATGGCTTTTTAGAGGGAGTCTTTACATCATCTGAAGTTGTTAGAAGTATTGTATGTTCCAAGAATTAAGAAGAATCTTGTTTCAGTTTCTTGTGTCAAGGATAGAGGATATGTGGTGACTTTCAGAGATGGGAATGTACTCCTTTATCCAAAGGGAGGTAACATTTCAGAGGAAAAATTCATTGGAATTTGATATGGGAGGATGTACAGGATGATATGGGAGGCAATAGGATCATTTGTGTGCATGACCAACCACAAAGATTTATGTGAGCTATGGCATAGGAGGATGGGGCATTTTCATCATGGAGCTCTGAGGATTAATAGGGAGATCACCACAGGTATCTCATAGTTTAGCATTGAGCATGATGATGTTTGTAGGGGGTGTTCCTTGGGAAAGTACACCAAGGCTCCATTTCCAGGATGAGATAACAAGACTACAGGTATCCTTGACTTGATACATTCATATGTTAGTGGCTTATCCATCACTGAGAGGTCATGAGTACTATGTATTGTTCATTGATGACCACTCCAGGAAGACCTGGATTTATTTCTCGAGGCATAAGGGTGAGGTCTTTGCACGGTTCCAAGAGTTTAAAGCTCTTGTTGAGAACCAGACATGAAAGAAAATTAAAGTATTGATATCTGACAATGGGGGTGAGTATGCCTTATATGAGCTCATTGATTTCTGTACTACGAAGGACATCAAAAGGGAGATGACAGTTCCTTACAAACCTGAGCATAATGGGGTTGTAGAGAGGAAGAATAGGTCGATAATTGGAGCTACCATATCGATGATTAATGATCGGGGATTACCTTTGTTCTCGTGGGTTGAAGCCTACAACAATGCAGTTTATCTGTAGAACCGAAGTCCTCACAGGGCAGTTGGGGATATGACTCCCGAGGAGGTTTTTACTGGGCAGAAGCCTCCGATTGAGCATTTGAGGATTTTTGGATGGATCACGTTCTCTCATGTTCCCAAAGAGAAGAGGACTAAGATGGAACCCAAAATTGAAAAGGGTTTACTTGTGGGTTACAGTGAGACTTCTAAAGCCTACTGACTTTACATTCCTGCACTCAGGAGGGTTTTTATTTGGAGGGATGTGAATTTTGAGGAGGAGAGGGCCTGTAGGAGGGCACGATATTTAGAGGAGAGACAACCTTCGACTTCCTAGAAGAAAGGAAGTCAAATAAAAGGAGTTTGGACTCAGAGTTCTAGCACGAGAGGCGTCGGGGTGTCAAGGATTACAGGTTCACTAGTGGTCACAATACAGATTGGATTACATGGCAATCCACAGGTCATCTCACCAAGCAATTCACAATTTATTACTCTGGTTGACAGTTCACATGGCACTTCTGGTTCTGCAGGCACATGTACAGATGTTCAGAGTACTGGATCACCGGGCTCAATTGGTTAGCTTTCAGGGGTATCTTCTTCAGGTGAGGCTGAGGAGGCTATTTCAGGGAAGAGGAAGCCCAAGTGGCTTTAGGACACCTTGAAAGAAGCTGGGACAATAGGGAATCTGAGAAATTCCACCAGGGAGAGTAGGCCACTAGAGAGATTATGCAGTTATGTAGTGATGGTGACATGTATTATAGAGTCCAAGCCTTCTAGATATGAGGAGGCAACCACACAACAGTTTTGGAGGGAAGCCATGGTGGAGGAGTATGCATTGATCATGCAAAATGATGTGTGGGAGGTTGTACCCAGGCCTGATGGGAAATCAATGATATCCTCCAAATGGATTTATAAGATAATATATGTTGCGGATGGAAGCATTGAAAAGTATAAGGATCGATTTGTGGCAAGAGGGTTTTCACAGAGAGAGGGAGTTGATTACAGTGAAACCTTCCCTCTCGCAGCTCGATATAATTCGATTCGGTCTGTCATTTCGATTGCAGTAGAGATAGGGTGGAAGATTCACCAGATGGATGTCAAAACCTCCTTTCTCCATGACATTATTCAGGAGGAGATTTATGTTGAGCAACCACTTGGTTTCAAGTCTTACAATAGAGAATCCCATGTTTGTCGCCTGAAAAAAGGCACTGTATGGTCTACAACAAGCTCCCAAAGCTTGGTATTCTCACATTGATGTGTACTTGCAGCAGATGGGTTTCATGAAATGTGATGCAAACCCCAACTTGTATTACATCGTTGTTGATGGTGAGATGCTTATGCTTATTATATCTGTTGATGATTTGTTCATTACAGGTGCAGAGAAACTTATTGAGGGATCCAAGAGGGATCTTGCCTCAGAGTTTGACATGAAGGATATAGAGCTGATGCATTACTTTCTGGGGTTGGAGGTGTGGCAGGAAGAGGGGCATATCTTCCTGGGACGGGGAAAATATACAATTGATATTCTCAACAGATTCAACATGGGTGATTGAAAACCCATGTCCTCTCCCATGGCCACCAATGGGAAGGAGATTTATTCCTCTGATTCTGGATTGGTGGATCCTACATTATATCGTCAACTCATTGGTTCCTCGATGTATTTGGTCAATACTCGACCATATATTTGTTTTGTAGTTAATACTCTTAGTCGGTTTATGGTGGAGCACAGGAGAGTACAATGGATAGCTGCAAAACATGTTCTTCAATATTTAATGGGCATTATTGACTATGGTCTGGATTATGTTTGTGGTGATGGAGTGATGCTCGCGGGATTCACAGATTCAGATTGGGCTAGTTCAGTTTCAGACAGTAAAAGCACATTAGGTTGTTGTTTCGGATTGGCTTCGGCTATTATATCATGGCTTAGTCAAAAGAAGAATTTTTTTTCTTTGAGCTCCATTGAAGCAAAGTATATGGCTGCAAGCCAAGCCTCTTGTGAGGCCATTTGGCTTCGCAAATTGTTGACAGGTTTGTTCAGACATGAGTTGGGGCCTACGATGATTTATTGCGACAATCAGAGTTGTTTAAAACTCACAGAGAATCTGGTATTTCATTATCAGTCTAAACACATTGAGATACGATATCACTTCATTTGTGATCATGTTCAAAGAGGGGATATGAAGCTTGAATATGTGTCTACAAATGAGTAGGTGGCTGACATCCTCACAAAGTATCTTCTGAGAGGAAAGCATGTTTATTTTAGGGACAATATGGGGGTCGTAAGTAACACCTTCCTCGGTAAGAGGGAGTGTTAATTTTTATACCGAGGCAAGTGGTGTTCCTTAGGCTTGGTCTGTTTTCCTAGGGAAATGTGACCACTTTAATGTGAACCCCTTTTATTTCATAAAGTGAAAGTGACTTAGGAAATAAAAGCTAAGTGGGTCTTTTATTTAAGTTGGTAGAATAAAATATTAAAAAGTGATTTTCATGTGCACTTTATTTTCCACCGTTGATCTAATTAATTATGAAACTTTGGATCATGTGGACACCCAAAAGTCACTTTGGGAATATGGAAGGTAAAGAGGGGAAAGAGACCATTAAATGTCTCTCATGAGTCCGTTGAGAGAACACACAAGCACATTCACTGAAGAGAGAGAGTTGATTGAAGAAGAGCAGGAAGAAGATCATTTCCAGAAAAAGAGTAGTATGAATTTCCATGCAAAGGTGGGCATGGAAATCGAGGTGCATACTAGCAATTAATGACAACCATAACTAGTCCGTACGGTACGGATTTATGCATAGAAATCGAGTTTGATTCGACATAGAAATCGAGGCAGTCTTACAACATTAATTAAATCCCTATGGATTTGTATAGTCTGCATAGAAATCGAGGTCCGTACAGTTGATGATTGTTGTCCGTACAACGTATGGAAATTATAAGCCTATTGGGATCGGTTTTCAAGTTGGTTATTGGCACATTTTCCAAGGAATATTTGTCTTGGGAAAAGAGAGATAAGTGGTCTCTGTTGTGTATTTAATTTTCTGCTGCAAATGTAATTTCTAGATGCTTGCAAATTAATAAAACAAGCTTCCTTCTTAGAAGAACAGGTTTCCCCCACCCTGGGGGTTTTCCCTGGGTCATTTTTGGACCAAAATTTCCTGTGTACTATGGTTATTTATTTCTGCATTTAATTTCCAGTAAAATAAGTTGTCTCTTATGTTTCAATTTCAACAATTTCATTTCTAGAATTTAATAAATGTTATAAGATGAATTTTTTGTTCATGGGTTGGGCATTAAACTATGGGAGTCATAAGGAGTGATTGAAACCTAATTGGGGACATCAAATTTCTTCAAATTAAGTGTGCAAGTTAAGGCTGCGTGGAACATTATTTGTCGATAGCTAACCTGAAGAATCCCCTCCTGTCCAAATAAGTTCATCTTCATTTTCAGATAATGATACTCCCGATGCTTGTAGTGCCCGTCGATAATGATCCCAATCCTATGCCAAGTTTCCAGTGAGTGCCAATTCCGCACTTCTTAGCCAAGTTGATAATAAAGAATCATGTTTATGTGGTCTTCTGACCTGTGCTAGAATCGAGACTTGTTTTTTACTAAGAGCATTAATAAGTGAAATTGATAAGATAGAATCAACACCTAATCCCAGGATATTGTCTCTACCTAATTCCACAAGGTGACTGGTTCCAAGCTCTTAGCTAAGCCAGTTAGTGATCAGAGGAACCACCTTTAAGAGATTGTTCCAGATTCTAGAAGCTGAACGATTTTGAAAAGTCATTTATCTAAGCTCATGTTTCAGAGTCCTATAAGGGAATTACTTCTCCTTTAGAATTGATTTCCAAAGCCCTTTTTTAGTTAATACTCTCTAGAGAGTCGACGCTGTTAGGGCTTTACTGAAATTAAACATGTTAAGAAAACCCCAACCCCCAAAATTTTTTGGACGAGCTAAAGTCTCCCAATGATAGATATGGTAGTGATTTGTATCACCATTCCCATTCCAGAGAATTTTGAATAGCAATTTTCTTAATCTCTGGAGAATGGACCGCAGAAATGAAGCCAGAGAAAACCAATAAACTGGTTTCCTTTCCAGGAAAAATTTACATAAATTATACATGTCTCCCAATGACATCCACCTATATCTCCGATGATTGATTCACTTTTCCACTTTGGTTATAAGTCGTAACCAGTCTTCTGATTTATGTAATCCCACCTTTAGGTGGTACCCAAGATATTTAAAACCAACTTAGAGATCAGTAAAATTATACGGAATAAAAAGCTTGAAATGAGTAAGTTTGGTCTCTGAAAGACCTGAATAATGAACTGTCGATTTGGAAGGATTCACCTTTAATCCTGAAACCATACAGAATTTATTAATGAGACTCATGATCACCTTCCATTCTTGCACATAAGCATATGTCAGAAGTAAAACATCATCAACAAATAAGAGGTGAAGGATCTTTGAAAGTATGGAAACTTCTATTCTAGATAAGGAACCATCTCTTTGTCTTGATTTTAATAGCATGCTTAGACTCTCCATCACCAAAATGAAAAGTAAGGGTGACAGAGGACATCCCTGTCGGAGTCCTCTACCACTTTTGAAAAAATTTGTGGCCTCGCCATTGACCATAATTGCAAGAGATGTTGAACTCACACATGCCATAATCTAGTTTTTCAAAGTCACTCCAAATCCAACTTGGATTAATACCAATCGTAGGAAATCCCAATTTACACAGTTGTAGGCTTTTTGAAGATCTAGCTTTAGAATGAGATCTTTTTTGTTTTTCTTTTTTATACTGTGTATGCACTCATGTGCAGTTCCTATAACATCATGTATTTGGCAACCCTCCAGGAAGCCAAACTGTTCAGATGAAAGAACCCTTGACATAGTCGGTTTAATGCGGTTGGATAATACTTTAGAGCTGACTTTATAAACCAAATTGCATAATGAAATAGGTTTGTAATCCCCAAAGTTTTGTGGTTTATTCATTTTGGGTATCAGAACTAAAAAGGTGGAATTTAAACTCCCTTCCATGTGCCCACCAGTCTAGACTTCCTCCACTAAATCCTGAAGATCATCTTTGACTAAATCAAAGAAATGTAAGTAAAATTCCACCGTCCATCCATCCAGGCCTGGACTTTTGTCTTTTTTGAAAAGAGAAAGGATCTATTTCAATTCCTTCAAAGTGACTGGCGAATAAAGCTCTCTGGCTTCTTCCTCACTTATCATGCTTGTAAATAGTCCCACCACCTCAACCTACTATATTGTTGAAACATTATCCACGGAACTGAAGAACCTCTTGAAATGATTTTCTGCCTCCTTGATAATCACTTTTTGTCCTTTATGAGTAATACCGAAATCATCTCTGATCTCCCATAAGTGTTTGCTAATTCTCCTATGATTATCAAACTGATGAAAAAACTTTGTATTAAGACCACCACTTTGTACCCAAATTGCTCGACTCTTGATTCTCCATAGGTCCTCCTGTGCTTTAAGGATCTTGTTCCTAACTGATTCAAGTTTAATGAGGTTAGCCTCAACCACCAGGCTAAATTAACCCTCCGAGAGCAGTTGTAAATGGTTTTTGATATTAACTTACAAAATCTCTAGATTCTGAACATCCTGGGCTCCAGTTTCTTTAGCCCAACTTTTTTTTCATAGTTTTTAGTTCCTTTAGCTTCCAGGTGAAATGATACTGACTATCTTCCCCCTGAAGATATTTCGGATCCATCCAAAGTTGATGCACTATGATGTTGTAGTCTTTATCTAGAATCCATGGTGAATTAAACTTGAAGGGAAAAGCTTTGGGAAATGAGGTGTTCTCCGGTTGTAACAAAATTGGTGCATGATCTGACATAAAAGGAAATTCTAGCCAGGAACGATACAATCTAACTTTCAAAAGTAAATCCTCTGAAACGAAGAGCCTATCTAGTATTTTGGCTATCAAATATGTACCCGAGAGACCATTCTGCCAGGTTAGGACTACTTTATCAGGCTGAATGTCTAACAACTTGTGCGATTGAAAGAGGGAGATGAAAAAAATTGCTAGTAGACTGGAAGAAAGAAAGCTTTCCCATACTTCTCCACTCGCGAGCATAAGGTTTAAGTCCCCCACAATCACTAGTATAGTATTTTTAATGAAAGAAATCCATTGTTTGCCAAAGTAGTCCAAAATTAATTGTTTTCACTCCAAGCATGTTCCATACACATTTAAGAAGTTGATCTTCCTTTTAGTATATTAAAAGGAGTAGACTAGAATTATATCTATTACATAGAAGGGCTTGACCAACACTTAAACAAGTTCTTTAAGACTTTATTATTAGTTATTTAAAATCATATATATTACATAGAAGGTTAAGTTGAATTGAAATGTATTTTTCTTTATTTTTTCTTAATGTTGGGGATTTTGTCAAACTTTGTCAACCTCTTAATGATGAATAAAACATTGTTAAGTTTTTGACATATAAATTATAGATTATTCGACCTCTCTTACAAATATTTTCTATGTCGAGCTTCAAAACATTGTTAATATTCATGATATAACAACAAACTAGATGCTAATCACATCCTCGTGATATTAAAAAAAAACTAGATGTGAATCACATATTTTTAACTATAGACAAGTTGAAATGAAGTATGTTAGGGCAATATTTTAAAGTCCTTAAAGTTGTTAATGAGCTTTTCAGTTGTATGATAATGCAGTTTTATTTATTTAATTTATAAAATGGAATTTGTACATGTACATTTAAGAAATAGAAATGTGTTTTTTTGTTAGATTTTGATAGAGTGATTGGTTTTGATGAGTTTCGTTTGAAACCTGACTCTATTGGGAGGAGACATCAAAAAATCCATCCATGATAAAGGTTGGTGTGGCTCGGGCCAAATGTGATTTTCGGGTGATTTTGATGGTCACATCTGCTTAACTTAACTATAGACAAGTTGAAATGGAGTATGTTAGGGAAATATCTTAAAGTCCTTAAAGTTGTTCATGAGTTTTTCATTTGTATGATAATGCAATTTTATTTATTTAATTTATAAAATGGAATTTGGAATTTGTAAATGCACATTTAAGAAATAGAAATGTGTCTTTCGTCAGATTTTGATAGAGTGGTCGGTTTTGACGAGTCTTATTCGAAACCCGTCCCTATTCAGAGGAGATATCAAAAAATCCATCCATGATAAAGGTTGATGTGACCTAGACCATATGTAAGCCCCAAGTGATTTTAATGGCTTATATGTTCCCAAATCGCAGTTTCTCAACTACAAGCTAATCCTGCAAATCATAAACACACTATCAAACAAAAAAAAAAAAATGTATCTTCCTAAAATTTACAACTAACTTTATTATAAAAAAATACAATTTAAATTTAAAGCATCTCATAGATCTTAAATCATGTCTCAGATCCTCATATCCATTTGATACTTTATTAATGAAATGTGTGAACCTACTAAGTTATAAAGAAGATGTATGCTCTTAAAAGTGTAGGGTTAAGTTTAAATCCTAAATCTTCTCAAAATTAAAATTGAAACAATATGTATATTTTGAGACAAAATAATGATTTTTATTGTTTGTATAAATATATTTAATGAAAATAACAAATATAATATTTTTATATAAGGAAATATAAAAAATTATGCGTGTTAGTTAATTAATAAGGTTATATTTATTAAGTTTTCATTCTCTCCATTCTCATTGTATTTTGCCTCATTTGAATGATAGTTTATGATATAAATAAATAAATAAAATATGTTATGAAATACAATTTTTTTTTAAAGTTAAAAGCAGTTGTTTTTAAGGAGGTTATAAGTGCCCTTAAGCATTCAAAATTATGAAGTTGGTATTTTGAAATCCTTTGCGATTTTTCTTTATTTTCCCTAATTTTTTGAATGGAAAGAGAGATTAACCATCAACCGTAATAGTAGCTAGTAACCCACATGTTGGTGGGAATGCTTTCCTTTTTACACTTTAGAGTAGAATACATATTACATGGCTTTCACAAGAACTATTTTTTAGCATTTGCATTTTATACAACAMATTGTATAAATAACTACACTAAGAGAAGTGAAAAGTGATATTTATGTAAATGGTAATAAATTAAAATGAAAAAATTGAGATTTAATATTTTTTTAGCATTTGCATTTTATACAACAAATTGTATAAATAACTACACTAAGAGAAGTGAAAAGTGATATTTATGTAAATGGTAATAAATTAAAATGAAAAAAATGAGATTTAATATTTAATAAAAAAAAAATACTAATGTAAAAAAACGAAAAAAAAAAAAGATATCTAACATAAATCAATTTTAATTGTGATGTTTTAAGCATGATAAAGTTTACACATGGATTTTAGTTGACTTAGTAAATTCATTAATAATTTTTTTTTTTTTTAAACTATCTTGCTACTGTGTATTAATTGAAAAAAAAGTTGTTTAAGGTTTATGTTATTGGTCTGTCACAAAAGAAACTAGACCAACAACATAAAAATAATTAATCAAGTTTCAGATGTTTGAATGATCATTGTAGCTTAAAACCACTTACCAAAAAACATTCAAAATTAAAAATAGTAAAGTGAAGTATAAGAGATAGTTGTCTAAGAATCTAATAACTAGAATGAGGCGGGGTTGTTACTCCCTAAACTCTAAAAATGAAAAGAAAAATACAAATCAGATCTATCATATATTAATTTAAACATAATGAGGGTGTTCATCGACCATTGGAACCTATGCAAGATCGCTCTGTGCAAGGGTAAGGAAATCAATGAAGAGGGTAGAGTGGTTGGAGGGCTCCGAGATTGCATCCATATTTTGTTGTAGTTGCCGCACTCCTTCATTGGATATTCTATCGACAACTTTATTAGCAGAGCATTTGACATGGGAAGGAATGATGACCTCAATGTTGGAAAGGAGAGATTGAATGCATTCCAAGATACTCACTAATCACCATATGTGGGAGACTTTGCTAAGGGGAGAGCTCTGCTAAAGTTTCTTAACCATTTTGATAATGAACTGGGAGTTTCCTTCCACTAATAGCTCGTGGAAGCCTTCTTGGGATGCAATGTTGAGACCTTTTTCCATAGATTGTAATTATGTAGTGTTATGTACGACTTTTCCATTATAATCTGCATAGACCCAGGAGAGTCAGACATCATCAGACTGGAAGACCTCCCCTAGACCGAAAGGGCCTAGGCTTCCCTTTAAGGCACCATTTAAATTTATTTTTAGAAATATTGAGGGAGGAGGAGACCAGACGATAGGAGCATGGAGACAATGGGTTATCTTAGAACATGAGGAGGAGGAGGAAGGGTGAAGGAGTTGAGGTCCTGAAATATACTACTCTTTTGAGTGTTTCATTCCCAATCCTAATTTGACCAATGAGAGATGAGAGTATTCTCTATGATGTTATTTTTTACTCTTTGTCATAATTGGTTTACTTCCATCTACAATTTCTTGAAGATACAATGATTCCTTTCCTTCCATATTTCCTAGAGAAAGAAACCTTAAATGAGATTCCAAGCACAATTGAGGATGGGGTTGGTGAAGGCCGAGATACAAAAACTAACCATAGTGGTTGGACGACTGCTTCTATTGTGGTCATAAGTGTTAAATGTAGGAGTTCCTTGATCCCAGAGTGAAGAGGAGAGGGGGCATGTGTTTAGAATATGTTCCATAGATTCTCCTTCTTGGTGGCATAGTGAACATAAAGAAGGGATCATAGAACTGTGATGGAGGAGATTGTCCCAAGTAAGGATTTTACCATGTGATATCAACCATAGGAAGAATGATATTTTAGGGCCAAAATTGTTTCTTCCATATTTTGACCTAGAGGTCCCGAGTGGGATGATATTGGTGTCCTTCTGCTAAGTGATAAGCCTCCTTCGATTTGAATCTACCAGCTGGCCTAAAACCCCATTGCAAATTGTCTGGTCTATTTTGGATTATGATCTTCCTACTTGAGATCTCCTGCTAGAATTTTCTCTAGTCCAACTCAGGGGGAAGAGGTTTCCATTGTTCATGTTGGATACAGGTGCACCATTGATCTCCTGGATGCAATGGAAGCCAATATTGATGTATCCAAATTCGATTTATGAGAACCATGTTGTTTCTTAAGGGTAGGAATTCTTCATAGTCTTTGAGAGGTTTCTCTTGTTTCTAGGTGTCATCCCAAAATAAGGATTTTCATCCTTCTCAGATTTCCCAAAAGTAGTATTCGCGGATGAGGTTTTGATTGCTCCAAGATGCATTCCATATGAGGCATCCTTGGATGTTACTGTTTAATATGATTAAATTAGGGGATGATATTTGAGTGTGTAGTTCACGTTCCATAGCCGACCGCAAAGAGAATATTTGTTGTTAAGCCATCTTCACCAATGTTTCACACCCAAAACCGAGCTAAGAGTTTCAAGGTCTCAAAGACCTAGGCCTCCTAAGAGTTTGGGAAAACATATCTTGTTCCATCCAACAACTAACAAGTTTCTAGTTTTTATCGCCCCAACCCATAGGAAGTCTCTTTGCAGATTACAGACAACCTTTAGAATATGCTTTGGGGCTACAAGAGAAGATAATAAATATAAAGGCATCACTTGTAGTACTGATTTGAGGAGAACTAGTCTCCCTAGGGTATTGAGAGTATGGAAGGACCATTTGACTAGATTTCTATTCATTCTTGAGAGAAGATATTCCAAAGAGGACTTGTAGAGAATATTTTCCACCAAGGAGGCACCGATATATTTGGATGGAAGGGAGCTCTTCTAAAACCAAAAATATCAGAAATGCAGGCTTGTATAGTAGGAGCAATGTTAAATAAAAGCAATTGATATTTAGATTGATTAATATAAGTACTTGAGGAATCCATGAAGTCTAAGAGGACTTTTTTGATGGATTTTTCTTCTCAAACACTAGGTTGGCCCATAATCATAGTATCATCAATGAATTTTTGATGAGAAATAGGGAGGCAATCCCTACATGATCTAGGGCCTTTGATTTTTTTTATCTTCTACAACTACTTTGAGGGCTCTGCCAATACTTTCAACCATTAAAATGAAAAGAAATGACAAGAGGGGGTCTCCCTGTCAAATTCCATGGGTGGGAGAGAAGGTGGCAGAGGGGGAAGTGTTAACCAAGATAGAGAAAAAATCAAATGAGGTGAGGGTCATGATCCATTTGATCTAGGGATGAGTGAAGCCAAAAGCTCAAAGAATGTGGAAGATGTACCATCAGTCAATTTTATCAAAGGATTTGGATATGTCAAGCTTCATGATCATGCCAGAGGATTTTGAATATTTGAGGGAGTTTATTAGTTCATGAGAAAGAATTATTATTTCTAGAATCTACCATCCTTCCACATAACCAAACCATTCATGAGAGATCGGGGAGGGGAGGAGGGGTTTAAGACGATTGGAAATGAACTTTCCTAATAATTTTGTAAATGACATTGTAGAAAACAACAAGGCATAATTTGCTTGGATCTTCCACTTTATCTTGCTTGGGGATCAAGGATAAGAAGGTGGAATTCAAGGCTGGGAGGACATTGGAAAAACTATCGAGATTCTTTCAACATATCCCAAACATCAAACTTAATGATCGACCAACATGCTTGGAAGAAATCGGTGGTGATGTCGTCCGAACCTAGTGATTTCCATTTGGGAATGTCAAATACCACTTATTCCACTTCTTCCAAGGAGATTGGGCACATCAAGTCAACGTTCTTATCTTGGGAAACAAATTAGGGTATGTGGCGAGTGATTTTTTGGATGGAGGGTTTTTCGGTCAATTGCAAGCTCGGAGAGGAGGGATTTATAGAATTTAATCATTTCTTGCTCCATGTCTTCATTCTCTGTAAGAAGGTTACCTTGGTTATCTCTAATGGAAGAAATATGGTTGTGATAACATCTTTGAATCATTAACCTATGAAAAAAAATGTTTTTTTTCACCTTATTTTAGCCACTTGATATGGGATTTTTGTTTCCATAGCAACTCCTCCTGTCTTTCATGGGAATTGATGTAGGTTTGGAGGTGCATTTATTTACTTATCACTTGCTCTGTTCATCCTTCTAGGATGATTGTTTGTTGTATGTGTTCCATTTTATATTCCATTTCTCTCTTGGATTTGAAAATATTTCCAAACTCCTATTTATTACATATTTTGAGGTGTAGCTTTAAATGCTTGAGCTTCTACTGAAATTTGAAGATTGGGGAACTGGAATCCGGGTCAAATTTGGACCACCAGAGCTTGATGTTTTCCTAAAAGTTGGGATGGTCGAGCCAAAAGATTTCAAATCAAAATGGTCAATTGAAAGGGCTTTCTTTGAAATCAATTTCTATCTAAATGGGCCTATCGTCAGAGCCTCCACAGGGGAGGATTGTAGTTGTTAAATGAATACCTAAGAGCATAAGTGATTCATAAACCAAAAAATGGTCCAACCTATAGGCCACATGATTCAATCCACCTACCCTATTTTTCTAGGTGTGCATCCCATTCATCATTTCCATATCTATCAATTGCGTGATCTTAATGATGTCCTTAAAGTTTTGCAAGTCTTTGTCTAATAATTTGATGCCTCCTCTATTTTATGCAAGTGAAGTGATGATGTTGAATTCACCTCCTATGATCTAGTGGTTTTTGTCAATAATGGGATAAATATTTTGGATTTCATTTAGGGAGTGGAGTTTGGTTGTTGGAGATTAAGGACCATAAACATTGGTAAGACACCCTAATTAAGAGGATCCAACCAACTAAAATCTTGTTCTTAGTTTGTGATGATTTGAGAAGAAATTGGATAATGAGACTACTATTGGGTTCCAAAGGAGAGTCAAACTTTCTACATCCCCCTACACATTAATTTCCATTTCTTGAGATGCTAGCCAAATTCTTTATGCCCGAGTTAAAATAAAGTTCTTGAGACATTTAACTTTGTGTATCATGATTATGGTTGGTTGTTATTTGAGAATTTTGTTCTTCATAAGCCTATGTTTGGTTGGTTTGTTCCGGCCTCAAATGTTCCAAGAGATTATATTGATGAGAGATGAGGGAGGGTTGGGGAATTTTTTTTTGTCATCGACGCTATGTGGCATGAATTAACCAAAAATTCCCCAATCTCTTGTAAGTGTTGTTTATTACTTTTTCATCCACGTTATTTTCCTCTCGCGAGGATTTAAAGTTTCCATTGGAAGAATGAGATTTGATACCTAAGGAGGAAATGGGGGAGTCCCTACCTTGTGATGTTGATTCACAATGAGTTCTTCTTTGGACGAGGGCATTCTTTAGTACTTGAAATCGTTGATCTAGAATGGATTGGGGATCTTGGCATTCACATGTATTTTCAATTTATTGGAGGTCTAGATCACCAGGGTCCATTTCATCATCATCATCATCATCATCATCATCATATTCATTATGTTTCGTTCTATCATCCTCCATTTTCTCATTTCCAAGGTCAAGGTCCGAAGAGTTTGGATCGATTGTTTTTCATATTTTAGCATCATCTTTAGGATGAATGGATGGGTTGGATCCATCCTCAAGGTCCATTTCTGGGAGAGCTCCTTGTTGGGGATGTCCTCTTTTTACATGAAAAATTTGCACACTACCTAGTGTCGTACTAAGTGTCGCACTTATGTCACTATTTCATTAAGTGTCACACTTATGTCCAGTTACGTTGTTTTGTATCGTAATTCCAAAATGACACTTTCCTAAGTGTCACATTTTTGTTTCACCACTCTGACACCATAGAATAACACTTTTTCATCATCCCTAGCCATTGAAGAGAAGAAAAACCCATTTTGAAGGTCGAAAACATGACTTTTACCCTCAATTTTTGGCTTAGTTGGAGCATTGACGCCCCCCTTCCATGGATTAGGGAGCATCACCCCTTGGGTGATGCGCCTAGATAGACCATTTGGGAGCATCATTGATGTCCTGCCATGAGAATTTAGGGAGCAACACTTATGTTGGGGTGGTTTAAACCAATCCCACCTTTTTTTGTGGGATAGTTCTGTTGATCTTTAAGTTGTCATGGCTAAAGGATGAGTCATGGCTTCGATTCCGTCCACTTTGGGTAATAAATACTAAATCATGGAGGAAAGATATCAACCTTCCCTTGATTCCCTATGTTGGTTAAACCTCCCAAGCTCCTATATAAACAAGGCCTCTGAAGGTTGATGGGGGTTCATGCTAGAGAATGGTTTGAGAGATGTCAAACCTTTTATCTCATACTTCAGAAGGTATCCTAGCAGTTCATATTTAGGGGATGGAAAGGAGGAGCATTGGAGGAGGATTTCAACACGTCATGATTGTAAGTTCCATTACTTCTCATATCAATAAACTTGACCTATTTCCTTATTTTCGTCTTGTTTTAGTTTATGTATAAATGATTGTGACCTAGTTATGATAGCTTTTATATAACTTGTTACAAGTAGCAAAAGAGGAGGATAGTTCTATTTCTTTGCAGGTAGACTATGTTTGGAGCTGGACCAGATCAAACCCAAGAACGACAAGGAGAAGCGAGGAAAACCGACGTAAAAAGGTGTCTCCTTCTCTTCCTCCTTCTCTTTCATTTCATGCATAAATAGATGGAAACCAAGTATGTTAGTATCCATTTGTTCTAGCTATCTTAGTTGAATAAAACCCAACTAAGGGGAGCTCAACCTGCTTGTAGGGTGAGATTTCTCACAACTTTTTTTGGAGACCATACTAGGGAAAGAACATTTCCTTGGTTTTTAGCCTCTTGTTTATTATGATTTATTGATGAATGCTTGGTTTCTGAACTCCTTTTTCTTTTCACCTTCATTGAATAACTTACAGAGTCCTCGTAACACTTTTGTTGACTTTGGGTTGAGCCTGAGCCCGTTTGACCCTTTTTCAAATAGTGACACTCCCCTCCAGTGGCTTACAGAGCATCATGGATGCCCCCTGACATAATTTTTGGGGGAATCACCCTTGAAGTGATAACTTGACTACTTGGTAACATGAGTGTTACCCATGTTTCTATTTCAATTTTTATCCCTTTTTCTCTCTGTTTCTTGGGTTTTTTTATTCATAAATTTGTCCTAGATTCTGATTAGTTTTCTTTGGACTTTGTTTGATTGAAAGACTGCATCCATCACTCTTTTCTCCTTCTGTTTAATATATTGTCTCTGATCAAGTTGTGAAAGGTCAAACATTCAAGTTTCATTTGATCCTTGAATGCAATTTTGATTTTCACTGGTTGTGATTTTTAGTGATTTCCTAATCATTAGACTTCTGTCGTTTGCTTTCTGAAATCTTTCAAGTCTTTTTCTTGTCAGTTTTGAAGGTATTTTTCATCAACTTGGAGACAATATAGTACATTAGACCCTATTTTCAGTAGCCTTTTTGGAAAGTGTTGATCCATTAGCTCAACTATGAACCTTTTGAGGTTTGTTGCAGTGTCAATTGATCAAGAATCTTTTGATTTTAAGGTTTTTCGAGTGATTTATTTCTTTCGAACTTTCTACTTGAATGAGTGTTAGAGGTCATTTCTACATTTGATTCTCTTAGTTCTTTAAGCTTGTGAGTATTTGTTTGAAGTTTATTTCTACTTTGTGTTCCTTTGTATCTGCATTGAATTCTTTCATTTTATTTGAAAGTAAGGAAGTAGAAAATATTGCATTTGATTAGTTTCATTGCATATAAGCTCCAAAAAAGAAAAAAAATGCATTTTAAGTTTTTGGTGGTGCACGTTTAAGCTTACATTTTAAAGCAGAAAATTGCATAGTTTTGGCATTTTTGAGGTTTCATTCTCAAAAACATTTCCCTGAATTGTGTATCCTATAATTTATTGGACTTACATATTGGACACCTTTTTCATTCAAAGGGTAGTTTATATTTCTTTCACTAAATGTTGTAACTGTTTCTTTTCTTGAAACCTCTTGCTCCTTTATGTAGATAGACTTCATCGAAACTAAAAGATTGCATTGCATTCATATTTCTTTTGAATTATTCTTGGAGACAAGTGTCAAACATCATAATTTTCACTTCCACAATCCTTTTTGAGTAACAAATATCCATAAAAGGAACAAGCACTTGATATAAAATACACAAGAATTTTTCTTTATTAGAAAATGATCACAAGTCTAGGATTTTAGGGTCTTGGTTGTAGGGTGGAGAGTAAATTCTCCAAGGCCACTTACATGATATTTGTAGAATACTAGAGAATGTTTAAATCCA
The DNA here is from genome assembly GCA_009831015.1 of Picea engelmannii. Classification (NCBI taxonomy): domain Eukaryota; kingdom Viridiplantae; phylum Streptophyta; class Pinopsida; order Pinales; family Pinaceae; genus Picea; species Picea engelmannii. The sequence continues at coordinate 363,215 of ML795316.1, forward strand.
AGTAGTAAAAAATGGATTTTGTCAAGAGAGCTCCTCTTACAAAGGAGTTAAGCACGAGGTCAAGCGAAGCGATGATTTGAGATATCCCCTCTTTCGTTTTCCTAGTGGGACTACAAAAAGTTTTGGAGCTTTGAAGAGTGGCAGGTCCTAGCGGTGACACCACTTATTTTTAGTATTTGGGTTCTGGATTTGTGTCCACCATTCCCAATTCCATTTTCTTAGACTTGACTATCAACTGGTTACCCGCCCGACCGTCCGTTGTGAAATTGGTAAACATAGTTTTTTTTCTAGGATTCTACATGAGTGACTGCAAGGGTGGTTCCTTCTTCAGAAGGTTCCTTGTGGTACCTAAGGTAGAAATCACATCATGCTTCCAGTACCTATGGAGGGTGGTCTCGCGAAGAAAGGGTTACTTGCACCAGGAAGGGTTGTCAGTGGAGGTCAAGGAAACTACTTGCACCAATATGGTTATTTTCCACTGTGGTGATCCTGAATTATTTTAGTGTTTTGAATGCAATCCCTCCATCTGAAGAATCTCAACCTCATGTTGACCCTTTTCCTTATTCTCTCGTTAGGTCTTCTTCCATTTATTCTTCCTCACCTAGTGAAATCCTTACGGACATTAACCAGGTGGATAAGAAGAATAAGGAAAGGAATATTAAGAATAATACAAATAAGAAAGAGAACAAACTTCCAAACACTACAGGACATGTTGGAAGCAATCAACCAGTCACTGTTAATCAGGTTGGGAGCATTGATGATGGTGAAAATACTACCAAGAAAACTCGCAAGCCCAAATTCCCTTGTAGGATTTGTAAGGGTGACCACCTTCTTAAATATTTCCTTGGTATTCCCAAGGTCTTAGAAGTCTATTCTATGGGTTCTCAATAATCCGTGTCGCTAGCTACCTCAAGTCATGTTGGTGACAACCCATCAACTAGTGATAGTAAAGTTGGAAGTAAGAAAGGTAGATTGAATTTTCCTTGTAGGTTATGTGAAGGAAGTCATAAAACCTACCTTTTCCCTTGTATGGATGAGGCTTCATGCTTGTTGGAAGAGATTATTGTTTCCCAGCAACAACTTCCAACTGGTTACCATAACCTTTCTACCGACCAACCATTGGTTGATAAAGTGGTCGATCCCACTCTTTCCTTGGAGATTGAAGACCAAGTGATTGATTTGGTTCCATCATTAGTTGATCCCACTCTTCCCTTGAAGGGTGAAATAGGTACTGCTCAGGTTCTTCTTGTCACTTCATATAGCTTCGGACATGGGGGAATTTCACCCATTTCCATGGAACCTAATCCGTATTTATGAGAGGAACGAAATGAATAACAAACAGAATACAATAAAAAAAGATACAGAGAACAATAATAGATATCCAATGAAAAATAACTTATGTTGAATAAATAAAATAGGCTAAAACTGTAAAATTGCAGAACTAAAAACAACTTGCTTGAATGGTGGTAGCTATCTCTGACAAGAGATGTGGCTACTACGATCACCCGTCTAATCAAAATGATTACAATGAGGCTCCATAGGCCTTTTTAACATTACTCGTGAATTCCAAAACACTAGACATCCAAAAACCTAAGCCTAAGAGATGAAACGCCAAAAGTTATGTGGGCCACGATGGGTAAGTTGGTACCTCAACTTCCTAGGGTCATAAATTTTGCATACGACCTCCATTTTAGGCGTGTGATAGCCCATTGGAAAGGTAGTTTCGAGAACTACACATTATTGTGTCAAACTCTAACTTTGTCTATACTTTGACTATGAAAAAAAAAAAAACATTGTTTAGGGCCCCAAAACGACCCTAGAAGTACATAAAGATGTATTGACATGAAAAATTCCAAAATAATCAAGTTGGATTATGTAGGAGGCCACCAATATCCACATGGAATATGTGTAGGACTTCAGACAACCTTGAAAGTGTAGAACCCACAATTACAAAGAATTACAGAAGAACATGATAAACTAAAAATTGTCAAGAGGAGCCAGTTGGAATAGGTGGGTGGCCACCAATATCCACATGGATCAATCCCCCCCCCCTGGGAAGAAATTATCTCCTTTGTATTGATTCCCCCCATCAGGTGAAGAATGTTTTTTTGAATTTGGCTCTGGGTGAGCCACTTTCCTTGGTGTAGGACTTTCCTTTCCTTGACAACCTAATAAAGTTGGATCCTATGCTAGCGAGTGCCCTTGACATGTGTGTCCACTATCTGATTAGTGGATTCATGTTCCATGCAGTCAGGGTTGAGATATGTTGCTTTCAATTGTTCTATGATCTCTGAAGTGTCTAATAATGGTGGAAAATATGGCTGGAGCAGGTCCACATTGAACATTGGGTGCAAGCCAAGGAAGGGGGCAGTGTTTAGCTCAAAAGAATTATCACCCACAACCTTGGTGATAATGTAAGGCCCATAGCAAAGTGGAAAAAGCTTATAATGGGGCTCTGTAAGGCATTCTTTCTACAAATGTAACCAAACCTTGTCTCCCACCTAAAACTTGTGTGGTACCCAATGTTGATCATGACTTTGCTTATACTTAGCATTGGCTTTCTACAAAATCTCATGGACCTATTGGTGGATGTGTTGAATCCGCTCAATGAATCTGGTCGACCTCAAACTGAACATGGGAATAATTTGTTTGTGTGGTTGAAAGAGGTAGTGCAACATCAATGGGACCCAAGGGTTGGAATCCCAACCCCACCTGAAAGGGGCTATGGAAAATGTAGCTATGGAGAGCCTTGGTGTAGTTTTTTTGAACATAGGGAAGAATCTCATCCCATGTACACATATTCTTAGAGTTATACATGTGTAGGATGTGAAAAATAATCTAATTGATGACATATGTTTGGTCATCGGTTTGAGCGTGGAAAGCAGTGGATTTAGTGAGCTTGGTGTCCAACAATGATCAGAGACTCGGCTAAAATTTGTTGAGGAACCTGTTTTCTCAACCGGAGATGATGGTCTGTGGTATCCCAAAATGGAACCACACTCATTCGAATAAGAGACTATTAGTATATGTCGTTGTGATGCTCTTCTTGCAGGCTGTGAGAATGGCCATATATGACATACTTGTTGATGTCCTCTCAAAGTTTTGGCCAATAAAAATGTTTCTATAGAACGACCAAAATTTTCTCCACGCCAAAATGTCCTGCCACCTGACTGTAGTGAGCCTCCCAAATCATATTTTCACACTGTCTTTTTGGAACATAGATATGGCCCATATGACATAACAGTCCATCCTGAATGTGAAAATCAGTGACATTCATGCATGTACCCAAGAGATGATAGGTGGTGGCGAAGTTAGGATCTCACTGATAAAGTTAGGGCCACTCAGATGCCTGATTCCCACAATAATGGAGCACGATGGTGAGTGCATCCACAAGAGGTCGACTAAGGAAGTCAACAACACAATTTGTGCTCCATGTCTTATACTTGATGTTGAGATGGAACTGTTGCAGGTATGTGGACCACTTTAATGGCGGTCATTCTACAACTTCCCTTATGTCTTTATGAACTACAAAGACTTGTGATCAGTGTGGATGATTTACTCCTTTCCTAGAATGTATTGTTTCCATTGACGGTAGGCTTGCACAATGGAATACATTTCCTTGTCATAGGTGGGGTATTTCCATATGCTATATGAGAGTGTCTCACTATCGTATGCTACTTGATGACTGTGTTGAGTGAGAAATGTGACTACAACATATTTGGATGCATCGGTCTCAAAGATCAGGTAAGGAGAGAATTGGAGCTGATCACAAGTGATGCTTTAGATCATCAAATTCTTGTTGTTGTGCCTTCCCCCATGCGATTTTTTCCCTACCACCACCCTTGGTCACTTGGTTGAGGGTCGATGAAATATGGGATAATCATAACATGAACCATTGGTAGAAGTTGGCAAGTCCCAAGAAGCTCTGAAGCTCAATTAGTGTGGTTGGGGTAGGCCAATCACAGATGACTTGGATCTTAGATGGATCCACATGTACCCCATGCTCATCAATAATGTATCCCAAGTATTGGACCATGTTCATGACAAAGGAGCATTTTTCAAAGTTGGCATATAGCTTGTGCTATCACAGAGTGCTCAAAACCTGTTGAATATGTTGCATGTGCTCCTCCCAAGTTTTGTTGAAGATGAGGATGTCATCCATATATACCACCACAAAATAGTTGGTGAAGGGTATCAATACATCATCCATCAACCTCATGAAAGTGGATGGTGCATTTGTTAAGACAAAGGGCATGACTATCCATTCGAAGAGACCTTGTTTGTATTTGAAAGTTGTCTTCCATACATCAGTCGATTTGATGGGAACTTGGTGGTAGATAGACTTTAGTTCAATCTTGCTGAATAACTTTTCCCCATTGAGTTTTTTAAGAAGGTCATCAATTCGAGGAATTGGGTACCATTTCATGACTATGATTTTTTTAATGCTATGTAATCAATGCATAACCACCAGGTCTTGTCTTTCCTGTACATCAATACAATCGGGCTTCTGCAAGAAGAAGAGTTGGGTCTCATGTGCCCCTTTTGAAGTATCTCTTGGATCACCGAGGGTTAGATCAATTGGATTCTTGAATTGGTAGTGCTTCGGTACCTCGATAAGTGAGGAGAATATGTCTATGTGCTCTTCCATATTCCCTTCCACTTGCTTATGCTGCAAACAGAGGCTCTGTCTAGAGACCATAGATGTGGCGATGGAATTTTTCTTACTGTGAGCACAGATTACAAAGAAGAAAAAGATCTCGGTCTGTGAAATGACCTTATTGATTTTCTTAAAAGAGATTAAAGAAACAACGGTATGCAACACTACATCTGGTATCATGTAAAATTGTCTACCCAAAGTAATAATAACAATGCGGGGTCTAGACTCATACACAACATGTCGCTTCCACAAATATGGTTTTCCTAAACGAACATCACAAACTTAAAGGGGAGAAATATCACAAAATACCTCATCTTTGAAGGGCTTGATGTTGTAGGGAAGATGACACTATTGGTTGATGCAGAGATATCTTCCTTGGCGAAGCCAACCGATGGTGTAGGGATGTGGGTGCGGTGTCATAGGCAGGTCCAACCACTTGATGAACTTTGTTGAGATCAGGTTCTTTTGACTACCGCTATCGGCAATGAAATGAAGCAGATCCCCCTTTACCCACATTTGTGAGTGAAAGAGGCGTTCCCCTTCCTCTAGTTCTTCTAGTTCACTTGGATGGACTTTGGACTTTGGTGGTAGTGACAATGAAGTTGGGTTTGACATCGATAATCCGCTTCCCTCCTTCTGGATTTGATTCAGAGTCAGAATCTACCTCTGACTCAGAATATTTCAGCTCAACCACCAGTGACTACTTGGAGAGACACTCTTCATTGTTGTGCCAAAGGATTTTATGTTATTCACACCACTTTACTGTGTCCTTCTTCGAATTTTCATTACCCTTCTTGTGTTGTGTCTTGGACTGGTTGTCCTGAGAGTGGCCATATTTTATCTATCCCTTGTTTTGTGGGTTGGGGCCACTTTTTCCTTGCTTCAGTTGTGAGGAATTTGTAGATCCAAACTCTCGCCTCTTCTTCTTAAATTTTTTTATCAATCTTGACAACATATCTATTAGCTGCACCTAATCATTCAATGTCTAGAAACTCCATTTATGTTTGAATTTATCTATGCAAAAAATCATGTTATTTGAGAACCATATGTTGTTCAGAGTCTTTGATACCCAATTTGGTGTGCATGGTATGGAAAATACTGATGAAATATGGTATTGTCTAGTCCCTTTCCT
>ML795316.1:370697-387604 GCA_009831015.1 Picea engelmannii
GATCCCAAGTCTGTGGGTCTTGTTGTTGCTGCCACTGTTTGCATTCCCTTCTTTTCGTTGAACCACTTTGGCCTCTTCTCGGGATGCAACTGCCAACATCTATCCTCATCATGTCCCTCTTTCTTGCAATGCTTGCAAGAGGGCTTCCCTTCCTTTCTCGTCACTGCATTTGAATTCTTGCCATGCCATCTCCTCTTGTCCTCTTTTCTTGAAGACAATGATTCCCCTGACACACTTGCTTTTCCTGCTTCAATATACGTAGCTTGAACAGAAACCTCATCAAGGTTAGTGGGTCCAAACATGAATATAGTGTTTCTAATATGTTCAGGTAAACCTCCTATATACTTCATAAGAGTTTCTTGTGTTTGTAAAGGGATATCTAACATCAATGCCATTTTTTGAAAGCCATCAATATACTCTTGCACTGTTTGTCCTTTTATTAGTTTTAAATATTGTCATTCAATTAATGCTTTTTCTTTATAACCCAAAGGATATAATTGTTTCCTAAGTGCATAAATGAAGCTTTTCCATGATGGAAATACATTACCCACTTGTTGCGTTCCATTTTGCAACTTGCTTTTCCACCATATGAGAGTTGTACCTGCAAGTCTCAAAGATGCCAACTTGATTTGTGTGGCCTCATCCTTGATCTATGGCACACTGAAGTAAACCTCCATTTTCCAGACCCAATTGTTAAGTTTCTTTGCATTTACTTCACCATCATATATGGGCAACTCAAATTTAACATCAAGTTTTAATAACGACATTTCCTTATTATGTTTATGAACATGTTTCTTTGCATTAGATTTAGAACTTGAACTTGAAGAAGAAGGAGGTGATGATGGAGGTGAAGGAGGAATCTGAGGATGTTCCTCTTCCTCTTCACTTTTTCCCTTTGAAGATTCACCCAAAACTAGTTTATTTCGTTCCAATTAATCCACGTACAAAACTTTCACCATCTCTGACATAGCAAGGAAAGTTTTCCGGAACTCTTTCTCATCCTAAGAAATCCCTTCTTCTGATGCCATCTTCTCACTGTGAGAAGCTCTCTTTCTCAATCCAATTAATGGATTCTCTGCAACAAGCTAGACTTCACCACACTATATCTTTTCCCTGGTTAACATGCAAAACTCAATTCCAAACGTCAACTAGCTCTGATACCACTTGATCCAGAAAGATCTTTTAATGACTGTGGTTGAGTTATTAATTACATGTGTTAGTTAACCATTTATGAAGCTGAAGGAAAGAGGATGAATTTAATGAAGAAACATAGAAGCCATAAAACAGTATACAGATCTAAATTGAAGCAATAAGAACAACAAACCATAACAAGAGAAGTGATAACGGAGTTTGGTACAAAATTGGCTACATCTCTGGGCCTTTGTCTCAGTGGGGGAGGCTTCTTTATTTATGTTCAGAGCTAAAAACGTACATTGCAGAAGTGCCATTAGGCTACAAGACTAATATTGTCATGTTCTTCCAGATCTCTAGAACCTAGCAGAAGAAATGGCACACAAAACGAATGATCGGAGCTCCCAGAAATGGCCCGCAAGCGTCTGCTCCTCAACAACTTCCCTGTATAAAAATGGTTTTGGCTTGGCTTCCCTTCAAAATAAATCTGATCTGACTGTCTCCCATGGCCTCAAATAGGCCTGTTTTTTATAGATATGAAGTTGGTTATCCATACCCAACTTCCTCCCAAAATCTAGCCTACAAAAATGCCCAATATCTACCAAAAATGGGCCAAATCCTCCATTAATAGGCTTAAAAATCATAAATATCTACTAAACTATGGTCAAAACCCCATTTTTAAACAAAATGTATAAAATATCCCCTAACTGGGTGTGCGCCCCTTATCTCATGGCACCTGCATAGGACCCAAGGCTAAAAAGGGAGGGCACCTTAGCTGGTTAGCTCCTTTTGGAGCACGCCCCCCTAGTTTTATGGGATTCTCCCTAAAACCTTGGGCCATTCTTTATCTGTTTGGACATGCATGAGGGGGAGCCTCCCTTGGATGAGTTTTGGTTGCATGCGAGCGTTAGACCATGGGCTGGGGCGTAGCCCCAACCCTCTTTTGCGCTCCTTTTGGAACTACATCACCTTTATTTACATTAAAGTAATCCTTATTTCACAAGGAATACAAAGGAAGCATTGGTAATATGGAATTTGACAAGGTTTGGGTTGACCCAAGAGGTCATGGAATCAAACCCCATGAGCTCCATAACATTTTTCCAAGAACCAATGATGGGGTGCCACGTGGCATCCCATGACTGGGCCACGTGGCACCACCCAATTTGTCGAGACTGTGCCACTTGTCCACATTGCATTGGTCCACCATGTGCCACTTGGCTTAGTGGGATTGGTCCCTGTCACTGCCTAGTCACCCTACTGTTGTGCTGCCACATGTCACTGTTTGTCTCTGCCATCTCAGCGCCACTGATGTCAGCATTTGACTAGACCTGTTGACTTTTTGCATGTTTGGGAAAACAGTCTGAGTGCGATAAATCTCGCATACGACGCCCGTTTGAGAAAGTAAATATATGGATGGAATCAAGAGAACGAGACAGACCCAATGGCATTGGTTTCATCGAATTCTGAGCACTTTCATTTTTTAGCCTTTTTTTAGCCCTGTCAGGCTCCTGGATTCGATTCTGGATCATTTAATGGAATCCCTGAAGTAATCCCATCTGGGAGAGACCACAAATATTTCATATTCCTATATGGCCCTTTTCTCAGAGTAAGTATCCCACCAGTCCTTAACATGGGGGATGACCTTGAGGTGTGCAAAAGTAATACTTTCCCTGTCGAAAAATTTGTGGACCGAAAAGTACCCTTCGAGAAGATTCAAACATTTATGTACAACATCTGCATCTATTTGTCCTTTGAATAATGGAATATAAAAATTTACTTGTACCTTAAAGGGGGTTGCATGGCCACTTGATGAATATGCGTCTCTTATGGGCAGTTGCCAAAGGATCTATGCAAAGTTGTCCATCATTTCATTCCTTTGTCATGCAAGGGATTCCTCGAGAAACATTTTAAAAGGATATCCCACTCCATCATCTTTCTTCTCATCCCCCATGGGTTATTTTCGGTCTCGATGCGATCGATCTTGCAAATGCTCGACTGGTTCGAGTCCCAACTTCTTGTACCCAGATCTTGTCAGGGACATGCATAAAGAAAAATAAATGAAGAGTACACCACTCTAATACCATTGATCAAGATTTATGAGCAAAATGAAATGAATAACATAATGAATAAAATAACACAAATATACAAATAACAATAATAGATATCCAGTGAATAATAACTTCTATTGAATAAATAAAATAGGTTGAAACTGTAAAACTTGAGAACTGAAAACAACTTGTTTGAATGGTGGTAACTATCTCTGAGAAGAGATGTGGCTATTACAGGCATCCTTCTAAACAAAATGATTACAATGAGGCTCTAGAGGAATTCTTAACATTACTCATGAATTCCAAAACCCTAGACATTCAAAAACCTAATTCTAGGAGATGAAACACCAAAATTTATGTGGGCCTTGATGGGTAAGTTGGTACCTCAACTTCCCGGGGTCGTAACTTTTGCATACGACCTCCATGTTAGGCACATGATAGCCTATTGGAAAGGCATTTTATATAAATACACATTATGTCGCCAAACTCTGACTTTATCTATAGTTTGACTATGGAAAGCCAAAAAAAAAATGTTTAGGGCCCCAAAATCGCCCTGGAAGTACAAAAAGATGTACAGACATGAAAATTTAAAAAATAAGCCAGTTGGATTAGGTGGGAGGCCACCAATATCCACATGGGAGTTGTGTAGGGATTCAAATAACCCCGGAAGTGTAGAAATCACAATACAAAGAATTAAAGAAGAACGTGTTGAACTAAAAATTGTCAATAGGAGCCAGTTGGAATAGCTGGGTGTCCACCAATATCCACTTGGATCAGAACCCCCTCCAAGTACTGCAGTCATTTCCTGACGACACCTTGCCTTCCTTCTAACATTCCTTTCCAAATCATTGAGCAATTTGTTTATATAAATATATGTCACTCTATTATAGATGGAGGAACTTCTATTAGCCTTTTATCCTTGAATGCTTGGCAAGCTCTAGGTTCCCCTCAACATGTGCCTAGAACTCAACATTTGTTGGATTTTAACGGAATATCCAGTGAACCTTTAGGGATGATTCCTTAGTTACCTTTCACCTTTGGAAGGAAAATTGTTTATATTGATGTGATGTTAGTCCAAGGCCCTTTGGACTTTAATTTTCTCCTCGGGAGGGACTATGTCTATGCCATGAAATTTATCATGTACACACACTTTCGAGTGATGGTTTTCCCTCATAATGGAAACATTGTGACCATTGACCATATTTCATTCATTGTCCCTCATTTGATGACCAACCATTGAACTTCCCCGGACGTTCCTTACATGCAAGCGGTATCCACCCCACCACAGGTTAATTATGTGGCAACATGTCCCATACATTCAACTCTGAATGAGGATCCTCTCTCTATATGCTCACCTTATTTTGAATTAAATCCGGTAATTGACATAGTGATCTCTTCGATAGGGATATTAGAGCCTGATATACCTACCCATATTGCGTCCCTCCACTTGTATTCCTTCCAGAGCATTGTTGTTCTGTCCAACGAAGATCTCTTGGAAGCCAGGATTGAGGTATGTCCCTTGACATGTATTCCTTCCAGAGAATTATCATTTTGGAATCCATGATCAAGAATATTTTTTGAGCATAGTTCCAATTTTTATGTCAATATCGTCAAAAAATGAAACAGAGGGCTATGAGAAAAGTTCCATGTTTTGTGTCAAGCTCGTTAAAAAATGAAATATATGTCTGGGGATCGAACCCAAATGTTGCAAGCATAATTCCCATTTCTATGTCAAGATCGATAAAAAATGAAACAAAGGTTTGGAGATTTAACCTAGAGGCCATGAGAAGAGTTCATTTTCTATGTCAAGATCATTTCAAAATGAAATTGATTCCCTCCTAGTTGACTTGAGTCTTTTTTCTAGATCTCATAAACGCTGAGTCGAGTCTTTCGCTAGATCTCATAAATGTTGAGTCGAGTCTTTCACTAGACCTCATAATTGAACCTTCATTTCATTCACATGAGTTAGTTGAACCTCTTTCTCCCTCCCTCTCTGGTGAACATTTACCTATTATTAACCAGGAGTCTATTTGAGTATGGAAATTGAGAAGAGTTGGCAGACAAAATGAAGCTTGGGGGGAATGCCTCCAACCTTTGAACATCATACTGGAGTTAACCTACTAGATTTTCAAGCTGAGGGAAAAGTACTGAGCTTAGTATTATTTCTTTCTCATGATCGCAAATACATGAGAATAGGTTACCAAGTAAAATTTTATCACCTTTTCAGACTCATAAAAGATATACTAAAATGGAACTCTTTGGAGTTTCCTTTAATCTCTTTTCAGACTCTCTAAACATGAAAATATTGTCGAGTGATATCGTTTCCTTTCACTCTTTTTAAATGATTTGAAAGGGTTTCTTTTGAGTGATAGTTTACCCCTTTTTCAGCCTCGTAAGACTAATTATGAAAAATTAATACTCTAACCAATTTCGGTTAGAAGAGTTCTCCCTTGTATTGTTTTACACTTTTTTCAGACTTGGGAGACTAAATTAATGAAAAAGTAAACTTTGGAGTTTCCTTTAAGTTATTTTTAAACTCCCTAAACATGAAAAACCACCTAGTTTACCTTCTATGGACTCGTAAATATATTCATTAAAGGACCCTTATGGGATCAAACCCTTACTTCTTCAGGCGTGTTAAACATGTGAAGTGGAACTTACCGAAGGTGAGTTGTACCAAGAATTTGTTATCCTCCTCGAGCTCATTAAAAAACAAAGAGGTACTCATCTATCTAGATGAGGGGGAAATTTTGGGAAGTGGGTTGTGTTTCTGAAACATTATGGTAGTTGTTCTTAGTCACCCTTGAACATGTCACCTATTCGCATTATTCTTACAGTTGGGTAATTCACTTGTTTTTGAGTCATACCAATTATATGTGTCGTCAAAATATTTTGACTACCTCGAAGAGAACCTTTGGTTGTTTTCACACTATGGTGATTGTCACATTATGTTTGTATCCCTGCCTCATCGAGTCAATGTTTCCAAGGAACTTGTCGTGTCGCACAATGTTCAAGGGAAGTGTCAACCTTACAAACTCTGCAATATTATCCCCATGTTAGTTAGTCCTCATTCGATCTATCATCTCAAATCACTATCCTAATCAGTTTTATATCGATGATGGGGGATATATCATGGCCCTCCTTTGATGAGTCTATTCTTGTCGACTTCAATACATTATCCAAGAGTCATACCTAGAAACCAATTAGATCCTTGGATCCTGCATGCCTTAATGGCAGGTTTCATCGCTTTTGACATTGGGTTTACATCATTGACCTCTAATCAGAAAATTCCATCGAGTGTTCGACCTCATCTCATTGATTCACATTCATTGGATTGTACTAGGGTACCTTGGGAGTCATTGACACCACTGGTGATTTCCTTCGCACTTGTTAATGATATACATTAATGACCAGTAATCAAGTGGTTTCTACCATGTTCAACATAAACACATGTATTCACATGGTTAGAATCATTCTAGTTTGGGATCGGGATGAAGACCATGGGAATCCTTTTGGCACCTACCAGTGTTATGTTCCCAACCTAGGTTGTGATGGAGGATAACCTTACTGATGTACATTATCACTTAGATCCAATTTGTATTGGTTTGTGGCTATGTTTTTATCATATCGTAGCTCCACTATGTAAAATATCGTGGCTACAACCTAATTGAGTCATGGAGGTATGGATCCACATTGTATGTTCAGTGGCCATATCCTTAGTTAGTATTTTCATGGATCCGTAGTGTATTGATCGACGACCATGTGTTAAGTCTATTTGTGTTGAGCATGGGTATGCCTACCTCAGGAATGATATATATACTCTTTGATGTTTGTTTTGCAGCTTCCATCCAAATATCCTTTTCAACACCCCTCGTACACATGAAATGTTTCATCCATCAATGTTATTATGACCTCACATTTTAGGGGGCAATCTGTTACACACAAAATTTGCACACTACCTAGTGTCGTACTAAGTGTCACACTTATGTCACTATTTCATTAAGTGTCACACTTATGTACAATTATGTTGTTGAGTTTCATAATTCCAAAAAAACATTTTTCTAAGTGTCACATTTATGTTTCATCACTCTAACACTATGGAATAACACTTTGTCATCATCCCTAGCCATTTAAGAGAAGAAAAACTCATTTTGAAGATCAAAGACATGACTTTTACCCTCAAATTTTGGCTTAGTTGGAGCAATGAAGCCCCCTTGCCATGTCTTAGGGATTATCACTCCTTGGGTGACGCCCCTAGATATACCATTTGGGAGCATCATTGACACCCTATCACAAGAATTTATGGAGCATCACTCCTATGGGGGTGGTTTTAACCAATCCCACCTTTTCTATGTGACAGTTCCGAGGATGTTTAGATTGTTATGGATAAAGGATGAGTCATGGATTCAAGTCCCTCCACTTTGGTTAATAAATCCTAACTCATAGATTAAATATATCAACATTCCCTTGATTCCTTATGTTGGTTAAATCTCCCAATATCCTATATAAACAAGTCTCTCAAGGTTGATGGGGGTTCAGGATAGAGAATAGTTTGAGAGATATCAAACCTTTGATCTCAGACTTCAGAAGGTATCTTGGCAGTGCATATTTAGGGGATGGAAAGGAGGAGCATTGCAGGAATCTTGCAACACATCATGATTGTAAGTTCCATTATTTCTCATATCAATAAACTTGGCCTATTTCCTTATTTTCATCTTGTTTAAGTTTATGTATGAATGATTTTAACCTAGTTATGATAGGTTTTATCTAACTTGTTGCAAGTAGTAGAAGAGGATGATAGTTATATTTCTTTGCAGGTAGACTGTATTTGGACCTGGATCAAATCCAACCTTGGAATGAAAAGGAGCAGTGAGGACAACCAACGTAAAAAGGTGCCCCATTCTCTTCCTCCTTCTCTCTTATGTCATGCATAAATAGATGGAAACCAAGAATGTTGGTGTCCATTTGTTCTAGTTGTATTAGTTGAATAAAAACCAAATAAGGGGAGCTCAACATGTCCACAGGGTGATATTTCTCACAACAACTCTTTGCCTTCTTCCATGTGTGATAGGGTTTCAAAAGCATTTCTTTTTTTGAGATTTCTCTTAGATTTAAAGGGGGTAGGGTTTCTTCAAGGACACCTTTTCATTACAACTTGTTCAAAACCCTATAAGTCCTGCTGGGAGGTAATTTGTGTAGGTTGTGATTATGTATTCAAGCAGAAATCATGAAAAAGGTGATCACTCTCATGGCATATTCTGCAATGGAAAGGTATGTGCTCATAATCAAGGGTTTGCGTCCACTCATTTTATTGGTAACTAAGACAAATTGAGTCGGGTAGGGCTTTGGACAGATTCATGTAGATGCATATTTGAATGTAGGAAGTGTATGGGCCTTGCTTGGTTAGATCATAAATATTTACAAAGGTTCCTATAGTGTTACCAATTCCTTCCAATATTTTGACATGCCAAAACTCATGTGGCAGTGAGTAAAGGTAGATCCAAACCAAAGCAATAGTGAAATCCTCTTTTTCGGGGTTGAATCTTTTTTTCTAGGGTTGGAAGTGCAACCTAACATAGTTGAAGTAGGGGCCATTATCGAAGACTCAATTGTGATCTTCTAGGCTGGAGAAAATGGTCATGAATACCCCTTTGGAGTCGAGTTTGATATCGATCTGGCCTTGGGTTTCTAGTGTGCCCTAATCCACCAACTAAGGGATTTCTCAGTGGGCCAACTACCCATGGAATTTCTTATAAAGACTTGATCCTACATGAACTGAATGTATTTCCCAATGCCACTAGAATTTATTTAATATCTAGGTTTTGTGTATGCTTTCGAAAGGCATCTCGACAAGGATCCTATTTTCTTATGACTCTAATCACCCCAAGGTCGATCGGTGGGTTGAGTGTTATCGATCAAATTCTTTCCTTTGTTGGTAGTGGAGTCATACGGATGACCTTGAGTGCTTTTGTGTGGGATGGAGTTACAACCAATGGGATCTGGTCATCGTACCGCTAGGATTCTACTATAGGAGGGAATCAAAATCCCTTCCAAAAATACAACCATGAGGGTTGGGATTGATTCAAACCCTAGGAAAAAGATAAACCCTAAAATATATCACCTGATAGAGCCACCTTGAATTTTTTCTGACCACTAATAAAATAAATTTTATAATACACAAAATTATTCAATTTATTCCATATTTTTTTAGGTTTTTCTTCGTTTTATTTTCTTTCTTATAATTATTTAATAAATTTACCAATAAAATGAATATTTTTTTTAACAAGAACTCAGAAAAATTATATTAAAAGGTGTGGATAAATCCATTGTAGTACAAAAAAATGGTCTTGTAGGGCCTTCAACAAATAAATGCTTTGAAGATTGGGACTACTATTACAAAATTTACAACCCTGAGTTGTCGTATTTCCTAACTATAACATTTATCTTGTATTTCGAACAATACAACCTATAGAAAACTCCATTTATGTATAACAAAAAGCAAAACATAGAAAAATAAAATTACTGGATCAACTACCCAGTTCCTTTTTGACCTCCGAGTGTCCATACTGCTCCCAAATTGGGTATGATGTGGGATCGTTGAGGTATGGGACTTGATTCATTGCGTCGGAAGTTAAATTCCTAGAATATCCCTGGTTGTTGGTTGGGCTGTTGGGATACTGGTGATTTCTTTCCATCTGGTCCATACAACCATGCATAATCTCCAACTAACTACGTTGTTCCTCGATTTGGATTCATTGGGCATAGACTTCATCCTGTAATATTTCTATTAGGTGCCTATGCTAAGAGAAACTTTCAAGCTTGAAGGTAAATGTGGAGTTGATTGATCCCATGTGTATTCTCAGCCTTTGACACCCTGCATAATCTTTCTCAGGGTCCTATTGGTCTTGACCTGTAAATACCTCCTGTGAATTCATGCTCCTTGGCTCAATATGATCCTTCTTCCTATTTTTCATGACTCTAAGATGGGGATGGTCCTTCAAGTGGTGAAGGAGGGTGCTCCAGGTGCAATGCAGTGAGAGAGCACATGATCTGGGCTTTCCCAGAGGAGGCCACACAGAGAAGTTCTGAGCATGGTGGTTCAAAGAGGAAGAAAAGGTTAATTCAGGGAGAACATGGTCCAAAATAGGCTTAGGAGTAATTCTCCAAAAGAATAGGATTGCCTGGTATCTCTGGTTTGTACCTCCCTAAGAAACAATTACTGCATAATTCATGTTGAGCTGATAAATATCAAACTTTACCTTGTGCTCTGTACTTGGTCCCTTCAAAACTTTGAGCCAAGGACTAAAACCTTCATCATCCTAATGATTCCACACTGATTCATGACTGTTTCACACTTGGCCCATCTGATTTAGAGGCGTCACCGATCTAGCACCCATGAACTCAGTTGGACGGAGGATAAATCCATCCCACGCCATGATGAAATGATCGTGCCAATTCTTGTTAGAAATATTTAAAATTTGCCAACAAGTACATGTCATAACTTCTTCCAGATGTTGCCTCCTCCTACCAGGTCTCACGATGGAGCAACAAGTGTCCCCTAGCCCCTTTGTGCATTGGCTCAAGGTCTTGTGGGTGATAATTAAACAAGGGGGGATAAACCTTCCTCATCCTATGTTGGGTATGTGTTATATTCTTTGCACGAGTAGTAGTGACTACGTTACACCGAGCACGTAGGGGGGTTTGAGGGGAGAAAGATCCTCGCACGGGGGTTTGGGGGCAATTCCCCCGGGAAATTTTTTTAGCCTCAAGAAACATGTCAAATGTTTTCCTCGTTTTTCGTGTTACCTTGATTTTCATGTCCATTGTTGGGCGTTTTTTCAGCACATGGCTTTTTGACATTGGTTTTCTATTTCTAGTTAAGGAATTAGGGTTTTGACTAATCCAATTCATTGGGTTAGGGTTTTGGATGCCTCTAGCTCCTATATGTATATTGTATTGTAAACAATGTATCACCATGAATGGATATAGAATATGATGGTTTTCTCAGTTTGGGTTTCTGGGGGAAAAATCTATGTGTAATGTTTGTATTTGCCATTGTATATTTTATGTTCTTTTATTGAAAATATGTTTGCACAAAATATTGTACAAGGTTAAAATATACATTTGGTATCAGAGCTTTGTTGGCTTCAAGGGGATGCCTTTTTGGTCAAGGGTTTGGCTCAGGATTGTGATAAGCCTTGTTACGGTGGGAGATCTATGGTATTGATTTTTCAGGTGAAAATAAATGGCGAGCAATTCAAAAATGGAGATCGAGAAGTTTAATGGGAAATTTTTTTATTTGTGGAAGCTCAAGATGGAATATCTATTGGTGGACATAGATCAATGCATCGTGGATCCAGGTACTGCACCTACAGGAAATTCAGCAGATGACTGGAAAAATTTGGATCGGAAGGAGAAGAGCACAATCTGATTGTGTCTCTCAGATTCAATATTACTGAATGTGTCAGAGGAAGCTACAACCAAGGATATATGGGATAAGTTGGGGAAGTTTTATTAGTATAAGTACTAGTAAATAAACTATTATTGAGAAAGAAGTTGTATAACCTGAGGATGAGAGATGGAGACTCAGTGATAGAGCATTTGAACTCCTTCAATACTGTGGTAAGTCAATTAGTATCCATTTGATTAAAATTTCAGATGAAGATAAGTGTATCAGTTTACTATGTTCTTTACCAGACTCATGGGATAGTCTAGTTGTGGCCATAGGTAGTAATACAATTGCCTTGAATTTTGATGAAGTGGTATCATACTTATTGTCGGAGGAGATGAGAAGGAAGAATGTGGAAGGATAGAGAAGAGACACATAATTTGCAAGAGGATGCTCCTAGGAAATAAATATATCTAAGTTCTGAAGTGGGATATCTAAGTCTAAGGGTAGATCTCAATCTCCCAGAAATTTTGTAAAGGTATGTTGGAGATGTGGAAAAGAAGGGCACTACAAGAATTAGTGTAGATCCAAAGTTGAGAAAAAGAAGGGATCTAAATAATCTCCTTCTACAGAAGAAAAGAACTCCAAGGAAGAAGGAGGGGATGTGTACTTGGATTATTCAAGCACACATGCAAATCATGAGGCATGGTTGGTTGACTCGGGTGCATCCTTTCATATGAATCCCCACAGGGAGTGGTTCTGTGAATATGAAAGGTATGATGGAGGTAATATTTTCCTAGGTGATGATTCGACAACCAGAATTATAGGACAAGGAAAATTCAAGTCGAGGCTCATAGATGGAAGGATTAGAAAATTGGATGGTGTTCTGCACATCCCAGGTTTGGCCAGAAATTTGATTTATGTAATAAAAATGGATGATGTAAGGGTAAAAATAATATTTGAAAAGGAAACCTATAGGATGGTTCAAGGAGCAATGGTGTTGTTGAAGGGATTTCGTTTTGGAACTCTATATAAGATGCAAGGAAGAACTATTAGTGATGGGTGTAATAGTTCCATTGTTCCTGATATTGGAGTTGAAGAAGAAAGAACTCCTACAGTCTCTGGAGAAAAGGTTATGATGTGGCATCAAATATTGGGGCATATCAGAGAGAAAGGTCTTAGACTATTATAGGGTAAAAGTATGGTTGAAGGTGTGTCTAATTTCTCTCTTGATTTTGATTTCTGTGAACATTGTGTATATGGGAATAAAAAATGGTCAAGATTCCCCTCTGGTGCAATGAGGGAAGAAGGAATTTTACAGCTAGTTCATAGTGATTTTTTTGGAACTGTGTCGGTCCCATCATTGGGAAAATTTGTGTACTATGTCTCATTTATAGATGAATTCCCAAGGAATACTTTGACATATTTCCTCGGGAAGAAATATGAATTTTTTGACAGGTTTAAAGAGTTTAAGTCTCTTGTTGATAATCAAATAGAGAAAATAATTAAGGTGTTGAGGATAGATAATGGCGGAGATTTCTGCGAGAATGAAATTGAATAATTCTGTAAGAAGTGTGGTATATCAAGGAAGAAGACTACTCCATATACACCTCAATAGAATGGAGTTGCAGAAATGATGAACATGACACCGATGGAAAAATCAAGGTGCATGCTCAATGGTGTCGAGTTAGGGAAAGAATTATGGGCAGAGGCAGTGGGTACTACATGTTACCTGGTCAACAAATCACCCTCATCATCAATGGATGGCAAGACTCCACAAGAGGTATGGACTGTAATAAACCTTCTCTCACACATCTCAAGGTATTTTGTTGTGATGCATATGTTCATGTTCCAAAGGAAAATAGGAGTAAGCTAGATAAGAAGGTTGAAAAGTGTATATTTATTGGATATAAAGATGGTATCAAAGGTTATAATCTTTGGAACCCAGAAACTAAGAAGGTAGTGTATAACCCAGATGTGATATTTAGAGAAATGAAGGATGTTGTTAAACATGAAGTCCTACCAAGTAAGGAAGAACCAGAGAAAATAGAGTTTAATTTAAAGGATGATGAATCAGACTCTATAGAAGAAAACGAATAAGAAGAATAAGATCCTCATACTCCAATATTGAGGAGATCGGTTCGAGAAAGAAGGTTACCGAAAAGGTATAATCCATATGATTTTCGTTCAAATTTTTCTTTGTCTATTACTGATGATGATCCTAGAAATGTCAAGGAGGCAGTGGATTCAAAGGATGAAAAGCTTTGGAAAAGGCCATGGATGAAGAAATGGAAGCCTTGAATAAGAATGAGGTTTGGGATCTAGTGTAGTTGTCGACTGGAAGAAATCCCATTGGCATCAAATGTGTATTTAAAAATAAGTTGAATGCAGAAGGAAAAGTGGATAAATACAAAGCTCGGTTAGTAGTGAAGGGTTATTCCCAGGTTGAGGGAATTTATTTTGGTGAGATTTTTCTCTTGTTTCCAAGTTATCCTCTATAATTTTTCTGTTATCTGTTGCTGATGCATTTTATTTTGAAGTAGAAAAAATGGATGTGAAGACAACATTCCTACATGGGGATCTGGAAGAAGAAATCTATATGAAGTAGCCAAAAGGATTTGTTGTGAAGGGAAAGGAGTTGGTATGCAAGATGAAAAAGTCCTTGTACGGTTTAAAACAGTCACCAAGGATGTGGTATCAAAAATTTGATACTTAAATGCTGAGACTTGGCTTCACAAGAAGCAAAGAGGATCACTGTGTGTATTTTAAATTAATTAGTGATCATTTGATTTATTTGGTCTTGTATGTGGATGACAAGTTGTTGATAGGAAACAACAAGGAGGTTATCCAGGATGTGAAAACTCAGTTTTCATCTAAATTTGACATGAAGGATATCAATGCTTCAAATTTCATTTTGGGCATGGAAATTAAAAGAGATCGTAAAAAGAGGAAAATCCGGTTAAATCAAAGAAAATATGTCAAGACAATATTGCAGAGTTTTAATATGTAGGAATGTAAATCGGTAAAGATCCCTATTCCTGTTGGTGCAAAGTTATATGTGGATTAGTGTCCCAAGACACATGAAGAGGAGATGTCTTGTGTTCCATATGTGAGTGTAGTTGGAAATTTGATGTATGCAATGGTCTGTACTAGATTGGACATTGCACATGTAGTGGTAGTTTTGAGCAGGTATATGTCAAAACCAAAGAAGGAGCATTGGACAACAGTAAAAAGAGTTTTCATGTATTTACATGGCACTTCTAGCTATGGATCATGCTACCAAGGAAGACTGGGATTAGACAGAGTATTGGATATACATGGATTTGTGGATGCATATTAGGATAKAGATATGAATCATAGGATATCTACAAGTGAGTATGTGTTTAACTTGTTTGGAGGAGCAATCAGTTGGATGAGAAAAAGACAAGTTATAGTGGCACTTTCAAYTACAGAAGTTGAATACATGGCAGCCACTCATGCAAGTAARGAAGCAATATGGTTACAAAGATTGTATTTAGGTATTGGGTTGGTACAACAAGTTGTAAGGATAGATTGTGATAGTCAGAGTGCAATTTTTCTGGCGAAGAACCCGACTTATCATTAAAAGACAAAGCACATTGATATTCAATATCACTTTGTGAGAGACATGGTTGAAGAAAAGAAAGTTTTTTTGATGAAGGTGGACACTTTGAAGAATGTTGCATATTCATTAACAAAATCTGTGCGCACTGAGAAGTTTTCTTGGTGTAGAGGATCCATGGGAATTGTTTCCCTGGATTGTTGACTATGTAACCCTATAACCCTCTGTATGCAAAGAAAAAAACAAGTGGGAGAATGTTGGGTATGTGTTATATTTTTTGCACAAAAAGTTTTCTCTTGGGAAACGTGTCACATTGTTGCCTTGTTTTTCATGTTGCCTCGATTTTTGTGTCCATTGTTGGGCGGTTTTTCAACACATGGTTTTTTTCGATGGTTTTCTATTCTTGGTTAAGGAATTAGGGTTGTTGACTAATCCATGTCATTGGGTTGGGGTTTTGGATGCCGATGGCTCCTATATTTATATTGTATTGTAAACAATGTATAACCATGAATGAATATAGAATATGTTGTTTTTTTCAATTTCGATTTCTAGGGGAAAAATATTTGTGTAATGCTTGTATTTGCCATTTTATCTTTTCTATTATTTTACTGAAAATATGTTTGCAGTAAATATTGTGCAAGGTTAAAATCTACATCCTCCATGCCTAAGGTTCCAAGTGGTTTCCCGATGGCCAAATTGGCCATTTTGTCTACTTCCTCATTGTTACATCTCAGGACATGGAAGAACTTGGTATTTAAAGTCTTCATGAGTAGGCAAATTCTATCTATTACCCTCTTTAAACTCATATTTTTTGGTTCGAAGCCTTGGATCATCATTCTTATGATAACCTTCAAATATTGTACGATGTTTAGGTATTGAATTTGACTTTGGTTTGCCAGATGAAGACCTTTTAGTAGGGAATGTGCCTCTACTTTATTATTGGTGTCCTTCCCTATATTCTAGTAATAGTTCAAAGTTATTTTTCCTCCAGGTTCGAAGAGAACCCCCCCACACCTTCCTCCCCTAGGTTTCCCTTTGAAGAACCATCAAAGAAGAGTGTGTGATATAATTGTCTTTGAATCTGCTCTTCTATGTTAGAGATAGAATGAAGTTTCCAGAAAGAGCGATGTATAGAATGATAACTGCAGGTGGATTGGAGGTTGAAGCTCGCGATACAAGCTCGCTTAGGATTGTTCCAATTAGATGTGTATTCGATGCTCAATTTTTTTTTATTCATAAGATCTATTAGTTGAGATTTGTCCTTGCAAGAAACACTTTGGGGTTATGACTTTTTCCCTGGAAAATTTATCTATTCCTTGTTAGCCAGATATGCCATCATACATATTTGGGAAGGGACTTCCACAGTATTTTAAAGATTGGTTTTCCATGAAAGGAGCCTTGGTAATATATTTCTCAGTGCCCCAAGCATGGATTTAAAAAAGAGGGCCATCTTATTTGGTTGTTCATTTCTCTGTAGACAGAATCCCAAACTATTATAGAGAAGGGGAATTCCCAAAAGAGGTGTTGCAATGTATCTTGGTTCCTTTCGCAAATAGAACAAGTGAAGGGACCATGGAAGCCTCTTTTCATCAATTTTTCTCCCATTAATATTTTCCCATTGTTAAGGTCCTAACCCACACATAGGTAGATCAATGTATTCAGATGTAATAAAGGTCAATATTAATAAGGCCTTTCAATAAAATAGAATAAGGCGGATGTAAGAAGACCTAATAGAAGCTTCTGCTTCTAGAAGGATCTT
>ML795316.1:397212-407249 GCA_009831015.1 Picea engelmannii
CACTGCTCGATTGGAGGTTTCCCCCTCAAAGAGGCCTGTGAACATTGCTTTCTGAATCAAAGTGCTATTTCTATTGCTATTCTTATATCATTTCTGTGTTATTGTGAATATTATGCTAGATATTTTACTGTTATTCTGCCATTTCTAGCATTTTGTTTCTGTTCTGCATATTTTATATATCTGGTATCCTGCACCCATGAGCTAGGGACCAAATGAAGAAGTTTATTTTCGGTAGGGCATCCTAGCTCTAATTTTTTTTCCATTTGGCTGAAGGTGGCAGTGCCCTTGAACTGGATATGAGGACCTTGTATCCTTCTTTTATTGTGTACCCATTTGTTCCCCACCCTCAAGTGTCTTGTAGATCCTTGAGTAAAGGGGTTTCTTCTCTAAGAAGTGATATCAACACTTGGATTTTATTCTTTCCGAAGTATACAACTTGAGGAAGTGGCTAGAATTTTGCTTCTTAATTTGATCAAAATCTTTTATGATTTATCTCGATTAAGTTTTTGTTTCTGAAATTTGATTTTTCCAATGTCTTGATTTTGTTTACCTATGAAAGAAGGAGGTATTTTGGTTGCCTTCCTTCAACAAGATACTTATAGAATTTAATCTCCAGGTGATTTCTTCTTCTTTTAATGCTTGAATGTGCTCTTTGTGTGCCTTTTGTTCAGAAATTAATTGAATTTGCTTGAATTCTCTTGTCTCCATTTCCCCTTGCATTGTTTCTAGCTGATGTTTTTTTTCTTTGACCTTGAACTGAATCAGAGTCGAGGAATATTTTTCCTAGATTCTAAGAGTCTCTTTTACCAACTTCAACTTCTACTCCCAGATGAACATCGGAGAACTAGTGATCCATTGGTTCCAAACTCTTGAAATAGTGGGACAAAAATTTGGGTGATCCATCCACAAGGGGTTAAATATGAAAGGAATAGGACCCCATTTTTTCTGAGTTTCAAAAGCTAACATGATAGGGCAATGGTCTGATCTTGGCCACAGAAGGATCATTGAGTAGGTTGTGTCAGGAAATGCAAGAAAGGAGATGTTAATTAAAAAATGGGCAAGCCTGGCCGCAATGTGGCATGACCCTGTTGTTTTGTTGTTCCAGGTATAGATATCTTTGGAGGGGGGGACATCATAGAGA
Organism: Picea engelmannii; assembly: GCA_009831015.1. Lineage (NCBI taxonomy): Eukaryota > Viridiplantae > Streptophyta > Pinopsida > Pinales > Pinaceae > Picea > Picea engelmannii. Next base: position 398,354 of record ML795316.1, read on the forward strand.
TCCAAATCCAAGATTAGGTCATCCATTTTTATCTGAATTGATCTCTTACTATGAACAACCTCAGTTTTATTTAACCCTCTTATAGTGTTAAAATCCCCATCTATAATAAGATTTCAGGGGAGAGAATCATTAGCTAGATCTAGGAGGGATCTCCAGCACTCCACTTTTTCCAAGTAGTTATTTGGAATATAAACATTAATTATTATATAGATCATACTTGTGGATTTTCTGTTTAGAGGAACCAACATCCAGAACTGGGACTGTAGGTGATCCTCTAGATTGAATTCATCTACGTTCCAAAATGTTCAAGTCCCTTCTGAGGCACCTCTCGAGATGATTTCTTTTCCTTCACCGCTTTTCCAATTTTTTTTCATTTATTGGGGGGTTTTTTGATCCCTCATTTTTGTCTCCCATAGTAAAAGGATTGAGGGATTTTCAGTTCTTATCATCTTTCAAACTTTTTTTTTTCCCTGCTCCCTAGTCCTCTACAATTCCAAGAGACAACTTTCATCATTTACCAGTGTGTTTTTGGGCCCCCCCTTTAGAGGGTTGAGAAGCTACTCCCTTATGTTGGGTTGAATTATTTTTTCCCTATTTACTCTCTTTCCTTAGCACTTCCTATAGGGTTTTTTGGATGCCTAATTCCTTCTCCTGGTATGTTGTCGATTTCCTTTTGTTTCTATTGGATTTTCTTCATTTTTTATTGTGGTTGGTTGGGTGACCTCTAAATCTGAATCACTATCATAAGTTTCCTATTGTTATTCCTTAGAAAAAACAGGAATCTCTGGAGGGAGGTTCAAAAAAAACTTTGTTGTGTTTTCCCGGCTTGAGATCGTGATCTCTTTCTCTTTTCCTTTTCTGTTCTCTTCTTTTGTTTCTTCTTGCCTCCTTTTTCCATTTTATTCCTGATGGTCTCTGAGATCCTCCATATTATTCTATGTTGGTATTCTGGCGAACCTATTATTTCTTGATTCTCCTTTATGAGGTGAACTTGGGGGCCTTTCTCCTAGATCTGTGGATTGTTTTCCTTGCCCTTGTGAGGGGTTCAGAGAAGTCACCTTCCCATTAGTTTTTTTCCTTTTCGGTTGATTCCATTGATCCTGTTTCAAGTCTTGTGTCTAGGGTTATTTGTTTTGTGGGCATGATTTTGAAAAATTCCCATATGCATGGCATGCTTTGCATTTGAATGAGATTTTCTCATAGTCGACCTATTGCACATAAGTCCAGTTATCCAGATTCAACTAGATTGCCTATGGAAGTCCTTTTTCCAGATCCACTTCCACACAGATTCTGGCGCAATCTTGAATCCCTTCTCATGGTTCATCATGATCGATGTATTTTACCAGCGAATTATCTATGTTTTTTAGGGTTTCATCGTTCGAACAGTGTAGAGGAAGGAATGATAGCCTAACCCAGACAGTGACTACTGAAGGAATATTGTTTTCTGGATTGAAGTATGGGGTCCATTTATTGAGATATATTCCTCTTGCACCCATGAAATATGAACCACTATGATATATTAGATCCCTATATTTTTTTTTTCAAATAAGAATGCAAAGAAACCCTTACCACAAAAGGTCGCAGACATCTGCCCCTGGATCAATTTTCTCCAGTTTAGATCTAACCAGTGATGCATGGATTTGGGGGAATGCCACAGCCTCGTGAACTTCCCTATAAACCCATTGTTTTCCAATATGAGTGATAGTGATCCGGCCTAAGAAGGATGAACGACCACTTTAGTAATCTCGTACATTTGTTTTACAAATATGGAGGGAGGAGACTTGTGGGTCTTTGCATAGGAGGATATTAGTGCATGAAAGGTCTGGAGATCTGAGGAAGAGGAGTCTGGGGGGCATTCCCCCCCCCTCATATGGGGTCATGGTCTACCTACTCCAATATATGTGATGTTGAAACCCTAGAAACACATCGATGCAAAAACCATAACAGTGTGTAAATTTGACCCTTGGTTTAATAAAATGAATATTATAGTATGAATAATTATTCAATTTATTTTATTTTTTTTCATTTTCCTTTCAATTAATATTATTTCTATATTATTTCAATATGAATTTTATATTATCCCCCAGGGGGAAGCTCAGTTGGCTTAGTTGGAAAGTTTCGTGATATGAAGTGTTATGTTCAATGAGGTTGCGAGTTCAAATCCCCCCGATTTACCCATGCTTGCAGAAGAAGCATACGTATGGCACCTGAAGGTTATAGTGGTAGTGGTTGGAATCGACCTCATGTCACGCGAGTATAAGATCACCTAGTTTTTTATTCCACCAGTCATTTAAAAAAAAAAACTTCTATATTATTAAAATCTAAAATTTGTGTTAATCAATATTTGAAAATTTATAACAAATTATCTTTATTTTTATGCCAATTCTTTACTTCTTCAAAAACTTTTTTTTGTAAATAAACTAGATGAGAATATTTATATTCAATGAATAAAAAGTACATAGTGATACATAGACTTGTTGATAGTAAAAGACCCCCCAGAAAGAGAACATGGTATCATTAGAGACTAACATATGCTAAAAGAGAACCACAAGGAGTGCATGGGCATAACAAGATGAAACATTAAAAGATAAGGGGAAAGGGTCAGGTCATTGTGTTGGTCGGAGAGGATCCTTTCTTCCTTTTTTCTTACAAACATCAATCCAACCATAGGAACTGATAGGCTCAACAACCTTCACCACCAAATCCGTATGATCTGAGGAAATGCCAAAATCTTGAGCTACGAAAGCTAAGGGTGGTTCCTTGTCACTATCTGAATTATTCAATTCATGGGGATGTTTCTGAGTCCCTAAGGGTGGGGTTGTGGCCATGATTATGTCATTCGACTCATCCTTTTCAAGGGGAGTGTACAAAGGCTAAACTTCAGAATTCAGAGTCAAAATGTATTAAGATTCAGGATGTTGCGCTGAAGCCAAAGGCTAGTGTTTTGGGTTTGTAGTTGGTTGTTGCGCATTTGTTGGAGACTACGATGATGTTGTAGAAGGTGGAGGAGATGGGGCATATTTGTGATGCTTATTGTTGTTAGATGAAGAGTTCGAACGAATTTTGCGATTTTTAGGGTCTTTCCAACCATTAGTCCTTTTCCGAGCTCCAGTGGATGACAATGGGGTTGGGGTAAAGGACAATTTTCTTGAAGGTGCCCTTCTTGCTGACAGGAGAAACATCTGAAAGAAGTTCTCTCATAATCGACCAGTTGCGTGTAAGGATCATCCTCAGTCTAATCTATAAGAATCCTATATGATAGGCCTTGACCAAGGTCGATTTCAATTCATATGAGGCAAAAGGTGACAAATCCTTTTGTTATATGGTTTGTGTCAATCTTGATAAACCTACCCAACACATTGCCCAGGGTAGGTAAAAAAGATGGAGTATAAAAATGCAAAGGTAAATTAGGGAGTCTTACCCAGACCGATGTAGTCATAGCATTCATAGTCAGCAGGTTGAAATATGGGAACCATCTCTGCATGGAAAGACTAGATCTTCCCCAGAACCATGGACCTTTCTCTAGCACACGTTGGTAGTTTGCTTCTGTGGAAAATTTAACAATGAAGAAACCTTTGGAGAGAAAGAACAACTGATGACCTGACAACCAGGTCTTATTTACCCATTCTCTTAGCGTAGAAGCTGAGTTCCATAGTCCGTTGAAATGACAAGTGAGGGATTTTGTTTGGTAGATATATGCAGAGCCATAAACATGGGGATCTTCGACCTCTGCCGTTGGATGTTTTGTAAACTTATCCATAATGAAGGCAGAGCCAAAAATCTCTTTTTCTCCATAAGTTTCAGCCTTGGACCCCAAAGGAGCATAAATCCTTGTTTTCACGATGTTCTTGTAAGAGCTTGGATGAGTGGAGGATGACACTCCTCCATACAGATGAGAAACAAGAGAAATGGTTGCATTATTTAGATTCCCATAACCCCACATCAGAGAGCCATCCACAAGCTTTCTTCCTTCAAAGATTAGTCGTTGAAAGCAAGGAGGAATACCTGTAGCCTGGTGGATCTGGGCTTTGAGCTCAAAAACAGAGTCTGAATCCTGAGCATGCAAGCAAAGAGAAGAACCAACAATGGTCTTTACAAAAATGGGAAATCCTACTGCAGTCTTGCAATAAAGCGAGGGCCGAAAATCCCGCGATCAAATCCCCATGGCATAACAATCATCATGTAGCTTCTCATTCAACGGACAACGAGATGGAGTCAAGATGACTGTTGCAGCCATCTCTTCAACATCGTTCTACTTCTTAAAAACTTATCTTTATGAAATAATCTAATTTATTATACCACGATCAATTTTTCTTATACAAAAATCCAACCCTTTCGATTTGGAATCCACTCTTGCAACATCTTCCAAAGTCTATTATATAAGAAGCTCATTAACACTAAGCATGTTATATACATAATCATTATTGCAAGTGGCAAATATTATATATGTGCTCTTTCTTACCATAGATAATATTTTTTCATTTATATTATACATCAATATCATGTGGACATAAGATTAGTAGTTCGGAGATTAAATTATTGATATTGTTATCAATGAATTAAGTTAAATAATAGATATTTTTATTTTGTTATTTATTTTTATTTTTTAATTTATAAACATTTTGTTAAAAAATATAATTTCATGGTTAATAAGAATTTTAAGTATAAAACTTTTTTTTTTTTTTATGTTTTAATTTATTTAAAAAAATACAAATTCAATAAACTAAGCTAAATAATAGATATTTTGTTCTTTTATTTTTTAAAATTTATAAGAATTTTGTTAAAAATTATATTTTCACCCATTATTGAGAATTTTAACTATAAAACGTTTTTTTTTAATTCATCTAAAAAAAATCCAAATTCTCTTTCTATATATCTTTATATGGACCCAACTTTACCAAAAAAAAACTCAACTAAAAAATTAAATTTATCCACTTTTAATTCGTTTTATTAATAATTATATAAACTATCATATAACAACATATTAATCTTTAATAAAACATTTTTTTTTCACAATTATTTTTATTTATATAAAACCTAGTTATATTAATCTTTAATAAAACAATTTTTTTTCACAATTTTTTTTATTTATATAAAACCTAATCCTCTATAGTACATTTTTTCTCTACCTTATCTTATGAGATCCATTGCTATAAAATTAGAAAAGGAGATCTCTAATTATCCATCAAACTATTGGATTACTGAGAGGGGGGTGAATCAGTAATAGAGCAATTATAATCCTTTTTAAACCAAATAATACAAGTTTTATATCAATGTAGAATTATCATCCAATAATGAACAATGAACAAATGAACAATCATACACATACACAGCACACTAGTGTTTTACGTGGAAACACAAAGCGGGACAAAACCACCTAATGCTTTTTCTTATATGTCTTGAAGAATTAGATTCATTAGAAGCACCAACTTCCTTTGTTTTCCAGCTGCAACTAGAAGGAGGATCCAACCCCCTAGTTTCTCAGGCTACAACCTAAGGGAAGCTCCAACTCCCCAATTCTCTGGCTACAACCAGAAGGAGGCTACAACCCCCTATGTTCTCCGACTACAACCGGAAGGTGGCTACAACCACCTTTCCTTGCCCCATCCAACCACCCTGAAGTAGAAGTAGAATGATGGAACCACTGTCACACTATCAATGCGAGATATACCGTTGTAAACCTATACCAATAAACTTGATCCATGCATCAATCATGCATCAACCTGTAATTAACCTATACCATAAACAAGTGTGTCAACCATGCACCAACATGTACCAAGTATGTTTCAATCATGTTTCAACTAATAATCAACTATGACTCATCAATATGTACCAACATCATCAACTATACACCTCATGTATGTGCCAACTCATCAACTACGTGTCTCAACCATGTACACAACATGTACCTTAATAAAAATCTCTCATCAATTTCATCATCCAAATATGATTTGTAACTCTATAATATACCTAGTGCATATGATCACATACTTGCAAACCTTCCTTAACTTTAACAACAAGAGACTAGAATTTTCATCAAACTTTTCTTTAGTCTCACATGACTAGCTTTGGATTAGTCAACAACCCTAACTTGAAATAATAATAAATTTGTACCTGTAATGAATAAAGATCTGAAACTGATACACAATGTTCTTCAATGTGTTTTATGCAATTCCTCTAGGTGTCACTACTTGGAACCTCTTAGAAAACGAGTTATAGAAAAAATGGCATACCTTGTTGAATTCTGGATTATTCTAGAGAGAGACCTTGTATAGCATGCCCTGCATGGAATATTTGTTGAATAAATATGAAAATATTACAAATAATACCAGAGACTTTACTCTAACCAATATATTTTGTCTTACTGAATTTGGATCTGTTATGAATAATTTATGACGCTTTTACCCGAAACACATGTTTTAGACTAGTTTCGGGACTAGCCACAAACCTTATTTGCCACGAAGTGTAACTCCAAAAATACAACGACCAACAAGCTAAATTTTTTACCACAGATAATTAGATATGTTTCCTCAATGGAATAGAAATTTTACGGTCTGAATCATTCTATAAAAAATGTTATTTTGAAAATGGTGAGATGACTTGTAAATAACATACCTTAGAAAACATCATCAAAAGAATTTATCCTTCCTTGAATTTCAGCCTTATTTTCTTCACCTTCCCTCTGAAATTCAGCTTAGATATCCTTTGGTTACCTCAGACACTTATATATATTCAATATTCTCAAGTTTTATCTTAAATGAAAGAGCCTTGCCTCTTATTTATACTCTCCAAGTAGCTTCCTTAAAAACATCTTCTAGGTCGCTTTGCCCACTTTCCTTATTTTAGGGTTAGCCCACTTCTGATTTGTCCATTAAATTTATTATTTAAATAATTTATTTTGTATTCACTTGAATTATAGTACACTCATCACTCCACTTTATTATTTACCTTTTAAAATCTCTTAAACCACTTTGACTACTTTGACCTTTTGGGGCTTCTAAATGACATATGAGGGTCCTCCAACTTCGTAAGGCCATAACTCTCAAACCGTGAGGAGTTATGTGACGTTACACATACCACCAGAAATGGAATGGCATGTAATATCCATATAGAATAGTATTACCTACAAATATATCAAAACTCGTACCATTATCCTTCAAACAAACTTGGGCCCATTACCCAAACCTAGGTTCTCCAACTTCTCATGGCCATAACTCTCTAACCGCGAGGATTTATGTGACGTTCCACATACCACCGGAAATGGCATGACAAGAAATATCCATCTAGGATAGTTTCACTAAAAAATTCACTTACCTACATCTTATTATTCCACAAATAATCATGGGTTCTCTAACCATACTTCTAGGATAACTCAATCTGCAAAGCGTCTTCCCGTGAGGGCTTTCACCATAAGGGGACCACTTTGGATTTCATCCATTTGTACTTATTATCAACCATGAAAATAAAATAATGAGTTATCTTTACATCAAACAAACTTGGGTCCATTACCAAAACCTTTGTGCTATCGGGATTTCTTCAAGGGTTGACATCAATTACAACCAACCTTAATCAACAATCTCCCCCTTTGTCATTGATGGAAACACTTTGATGAAAAACTAAAATTATGTCATGCAATACTAAAGTCATATCAATCATGCTCCCCCTCGAAACATGCCTCTGTCCTCTGCATCTGTGTGACCATTTCTCCCCCTGGAACCATTCATCTGTCCTCTGCATCTAATGAATCTCTCCACCTTTGTCATCAATGGAAAATGTATCTTTCCATCCGGGGGTGCTCCCCTTACTGAATTGTTCTATTTATGGTTCTTCCTCATGTACATCTAAGACATATAAGATAAGAATTCAAAAACATTTATTTTGAAGTAGAAATAACTCCGAGTCTCTGGCGAATATAATCAAAGGCTTACCGTGGAAGTGGTTTTGTAAAGATGTCTTCCACTTGTTCTTTTGTGCCCACATACTCAACTCTGATGTTCTTTTATGCAACCTACTCTTGTAGAAAGTGATACTTGATTGGAATGTGCTTCGTCTTGGAGTGCATCACCGGGTTCTTTGAGATACTAATGGTGCTTGTATTATCACAATAGATTGGAATGGGCTCATCATACTCAACCTGTATATCTGTCAGATTTTGTTTCATCCAAAGAACCTGTGTACAACATGATGTTGCTGCAATATACTCTGCCTCGGCTGTAGATAAAGATATTGATGATTGTTTCATTCTTATCCATGATAAAATTCCTCCCATCAAATCATTCAAAGCAAATGTCGATTGCTATGTCCATTAATAAAGATTTACACTAGTTCAAATATGTACTTCATTTCCACCTATAAAATATAAATAAGAATTTTATTCCCAAACATTTAGCATGTAGCATTAGGTCCTTTCAATACATTGTTACATTGTAAAATTTTCTATAGGGATTAAAAAATGACTTGACAACAATAGGTTCAATCGACATGCATTGTAAATACCTTCATTGTAGTTATATTAATCATCCAATTAAGTTAATGAGGGTGATTCCAAACATGCCGACTGCCAAAATTTATGCTATATAATGGTATATGGGTGCTACCCCGACTTCAAGCAATCATAAACAAGTGGAAATGTATGATTTTAGGAATGTGAGAGAGGCTTTCCACGGATTCAACTTCTTCTATGTGATCAACCATGGAATCAACCTAACACTTATTCAAACAGACTTGGGATTATGGCTATGGTGTGGATTGCAGTGAATCAAACAGACTTGGGATTATGGCTATGGTGTGGAATGTAGTGAATCAAACAGTAGCAACTCGGGGTATTTTGCTCAACAACACACAAAATATCCCATGGATTGCTCAGTTACACACAAAATATCTTGGCTCTCGCACA
>ML795316.1:410245-452846 GCA_009831015.1 Picea engelmannii
GGTGGTAAAGCGGAGAAATCTTCAAGAGGAAGAGAATCGACGACTTGAAGCTGTGGAGTAAGTCTTTCAAACCCCACAGACCGTCAGATCGCGGAGGAGCTGTGAGGGAATTAACTCGCAGGCACACGGAGGAGTCCGTTTTCAATTTCATATGGGCATATCGGGTTTGGCGAGTGCAAGAGTTGCATGCACGTCAAAATTGCGAGTCACAATTTCCCGATTTAGTCGAAGCCGTCGATCAGGGCAGGGACGCGTGGCATTGGATCTCGGGAGAGTCGGGGTTTGGCGCTCAGCGATTACAACAATAGGAACTTTGCATCGTGGATTCGTGATCCGCGAAATCCTAAAGTGACGTGGTCACGGAAGACCCCAGGGAGCGAGTGGAGGACAGGTGGCGTGGTCACAAAGAATCGACACCTCGACACTCGGGGTTTGTAAGCACAAAAGGTCTACCTCGCGGATAGCATTTTCCCGAGAGGAAAATCCCCGACATAGAGCGTTGACTGTTGACCCATCAGCATTCGAAACTCGTCATCTGAGTGGCATGAGACAGGGTTACGAGCCTCGCGATATCGCGAGACCCGATCTTCCGATTCACGAAAGGTAGATCGTCGAGAAGTCTGTGGGTGAGAAACTCCCAAGGGAGTGGAAGAGCATTGACTCTTCGAGCCGATGAGAAAGAGAAGGTCCTGGTGAGGGCGACCGGCTACTGCAAGAGCGGTCGACGCCAAGTGGTATCAGAGCGGGAAGTGGAGCTCTCTTTGTTCAGGTAACAAGGAGAAGCATATTTCACCATGCCGCCCCGAAGAGAGAGGCAATCTCTTGATCGTGAAGACTGGGATGCCCGAAGAAGGGCTAGGCCAGTAGGTAATGCTGAGATGGAGCGAGAGATGAGAGATCTCCGAGCCAGACTTGAAGAAATGGAGACCGCCTAGAGACGTGGTGTTGGTGCAGCAGAGTTCAGTGATCCTGAGATTGAAGAGGAAGTTGGACATGCTGAAGAAGAAGTCACGGAAGAGGATGCATCAATCGAAAGGATGATTAGAGCCATTTCGAGGATGAGATCGAAGACGAATATGGACATCCCCGTCTATGAGGGGAGCTTGAACGCAGAAGAATTGCTGGATTGGATCCGAGCATTGGATACCTACTTCGACTATGAAGATATCGGGGAGGACAAGAAGGTGAGGCATGCTGTCACCAAGCTGAAGGGACATGCAGCCTTATGGTGGGACGAGCTGCAGGCAGAGAGACGTTCCCGAGGCAAACAAAAAATCAGAAGCTGGGATCGGATGATCGCTAAGATGAAGGCGAAATTCATCCCGAGGGATTACCAGATCACTCTGTTCAGGCGCATGCAGAACCTGAGACAGAAGACGACGACGGTGAGAGAATACACCGAGGAATTCTATAGGCTCAACATTCGAGCTGGTCATCGAGAAAGTGATGACAAAAAGGTGGCGAGATACCTGAATGGTCTCAGGTATGACATTTAGGATGAATTGAGCATGGTCACCATCCGAACGGTGGAGGATGCGTACCAGATGGCTTTGAAAGCTGAGGAGAAGCTGAGACGCAAGCAGGGACAGCGAGGGCGAGGCAGAAGCCAACCCAGAGGCAAGACAGTTGCCCAAGATAAAACATAGAAGCCCAGGGAGGATTGGAAGGGACCTCAGGGGAAACCTGAGAGAGGTGGAACCTCATAGCAGAAGCAGCAAACTTCTGAGCCGAGGAGGCAGCAAGATGATCAGCAAGGAGGATATGCTGACGTGAACACATTTCCGTGTACCTGAGGTCGAGGCAGAGGTCGAGGAGGAGTTATCATGTGTTTTACGTGTGGAAAAGACGGTCACAAAGCCGTGGACTGTCCAGACAGGAAGGTGGACAGAGGAAGAGCTCACGTCGCTGAGGCGCAGAGGCGAGACGTTGAGGATGAAAACACTGGAAGTGGGGAGTCACTGACAGTGCACAAGGCTCTCTTGAAACCTGAGAAAGAGGTGGACAGCTCAGCGCAGAGATGCAGATTGTTCCGGACGACTTGCAAGACCAAGGGCTGGAAATGCAAGATCATAGTGGACAGCGGAAGCACCGATAATCTCGTTTCAACCGAGATGGTGGAGAAATTGGAGCTGAAAATGAACAAACACCCGAGTCCCTATAAGGTGACATGGCTACAGAAAGGACACAAGGTATGTGTTACAAGGCAATGCTTGGTCAATTTCAAAATGGGTGAATATAAGGATGAAATCTTGTGTGATGTCATTCCCATGGATGTCTGTCATGTTTTATTGGGTAGACCTTGGCAGTATGACCGACATGTTGTTCATGATGGGAGAATGAACACATACACCTTGGAGAAGGATGGGAGATCACATACATTGCATCCGGTAAGAGACAAGGAAGTAAAGCCGGAGGTTAGCAGCACGATACTTCTCATGAGTGGGAAGGAGCTTTTCACAGAGCTGGAGAAGAATGAAGATCCACAGTTCTTTGTTGTCAGGAAGCCGAGAATTGTCCTGACAAGCACAAGAGTGGACGACTTGCCAGAAGAGATTCAGGAACTGCTTGGAGAGTTCGTTGATATCATCGTGGATGAACTACCTCGTTCATTGCCACCGATGAGGAGTGTGAGTCACCACATTGATCTCATACCTGGAGCAAGTCTACCAAATAAGGCAGCGTACAGGTTGACACCTTAGGAGAATGAGGAAGTCAAAAGGCAGGTACAGGATCTGCAGGATAAAGGACTGGTCAGAGAAAGTCTTAGTCCATGTGTTGTTCCGACAGCACTAAGTCCGAAAAAGGATGGAGGTTGGAGGATGTGTACAAACTCCAGAGCGATTAATAAAATCACCATCAGGTACAGGTTTCCACTGTCGAGAATGGATGACTTGATGGATTTCCTAAGTGGGGAAAATTACTTTTCCAAGATTGATCTCAAGAGCGGATATCATCAGATCCGGATGAGAGAGGGAGACGAATGGAAGACAACATTCAAGACAAACGAGGGTTTGTATGAATGGTTGGTCATGCTGTTTGGGCTGACAAATGCGCCAAGCACGTTCATGAGGCTGATGAATGAAGTCCTGTGGGAATTCATTGGCAAATTTGTGGTGGTATACCTGGATGACATATTGATTTTCAGCAAGACAAAGGCTGAACACTTGAGGCATTTAGCCATTGTGATGAGAAGGCTACAATAGGAGAAGTTGTTGATCAATTTGAAGAAGTGTTCCTTCATGCAGACAGAACTCATATATTTGGGTTTTGTGATTTCGGCGAATGAGTTGAAGATGGATCCTGAGAAGGTTGAAGTGATCAGGAATTGGCCATCGCCGAGAAATGTCTTTGAGGTAAGGAGCTTTCACGGTTTAGCAAGATTCTACAGAAAATTCATTCAGAATTTTAGTGGAATTAGCGCCGCGATGATGGATACGGTGAAAAAGTGGCATAAGGTTTTCCATTGGACAGCCGAGGCTGAAAGGAGCTTCAATCTGTTGAAGCGAAAGATAACAGAGCAGCCAGTGTTAGTGTTGCCTGATTTTCAGAAGACCTTCCAAGTGAAGTGTGATGCTAGTGGATATGCTGTTGGAGGGGTCTTGAGTCAGGATGACAGGCCTGTATCATATTATAGTGAGAAACTGGATGATGTGAAGCTGAAGTACTCCACGTACGATAAGGAGTTCTATGCCATTATTCAGGCATTGAAAAAGTGGAGGCATTATCTCATACCCAAGGAATTTGTTCTGTACAGTGATAATCATGCGTTACAGTTCGTGAGTCAGCAAGAGAAGTTGAATCAGAAGCATGCAAAGTGGGTGGAATATATGCAGAATTTTACATTTGTGATAAAGAACATTTTAGGGACTGCCAACAAGGTAGATGACGCCTTGAGCAGAAAGTGTTTATTGCTACAAGAATTCAGGGTCAAGACTTTAGGATTTGAGAATCTGAAAGATATGTATGCCGGTGACGCAGACTTTGGAGAGGCATACAAAGCAGCCGAGAACCCAGTTCTCAGAGATAGGAGTCTGTGGATTGACTACCTGATCCAGGATGGATTGTTGTTCAAAGGCAATCAATTGTGCATTCCAGATTGCTCTATGAGAGAGAATTTGGTAAAGGAAAAGCACAGTGGGGGCTTATCAGGTCATTTCGGACATGACAAAACATTCGCCAAGATGAGCGAATCATATTTTTGGCCAGGCATGCGTGCAGATGCAAAGAGATTTGTTGACCGATGCAGAATTTGTCAACACGTGAAGGGAAGAAAACAGAACACAGGGTTATATCAGTCGTTGCCTATACCCGAAAGGCCATGGGAAGCCATTAGCATGGACTTTGTGTTGGGTTTACCGAGAACACAGCGAGGAGTTGATTCCATCTTTTTTGTGGTGGATAGATTCTCGAAGATGGCACATTTCATTCTGTGTCAGAAGACCAGCGATGCAACCCACATCGTGAACTTGTTTTTCAAGGAGATTGTCTGATTGCATGGATTGTCGAGAAGCATAGTCTCGGATCGGGATACCAAATTCATAGATCATTTTTGGAGGACGCTATGGAAGAAGCTAATAACTGACCTGGCATTCAGTTCTGCTTACCATCCGCAGAAAGATGGGCAGACCGAAGTAGTCAACAGAAGCTTGGGGGATCTGTTGAGGAGCCTGGTGACCGAGTATCACACTAGTTGGGATCAGATCCTACCACAGGCAGAGTTTGCGTACAACGATTCAGTGAATCGGAGTACAGGTAAGAGCCTGTTTCAAATTTTGTATGGGACACAACCGCAAGGAGTATCTTAGCTCAGGGAGTTAGAACAGGCTGAAACGAGCAACGCGAGAGCTGAGGAATTCACTGAAGCAATGCAGGAACTTCACACGCAGGTGAAGCAAAGACTGATGAAGGTGAACTAGGAGTATAAGCGCAGAGCCGATCAGAGGAAAATACAACTTCAGTTTGGAGTTGGAGACATGGTTCTAGCGCACCTGAGGAAGGAAAGGTTCCCAAGGGGGACGTATAACAAGCTCAAGATGAAGAAAATTGGACCTTGCAGAGTCCTAAAGAAGTTTGGGGAGAATTCATATGAGCTTGAGTTGCCAGAGGGCATCGGGATATCTCCGATTTTCAATATTTCGAACTTATACCCATACAGGACTGATACAGCAGGCACTGGAACCGAGGAACCAGTGGTCCAGTGGCAGAAGCAATTGCCAGTTGCACAGAAGCCAGAGATGGAGTGCATACTTGATAAAAGAATTGGAAGGAAGACCAGGAGAAAGCAATATTTTGAGTACCTGGTGAAATGGAAAAATCACCCAGTGGAGGATGCCAGCTGGGAAACAGAAGCGGTGATTCATAAGCATGGTCAGACTGTGCAGGAGCTCATGGACAGGAGCCCATGAAATATTTCGAGCCGAGGAGTATGATGCAGGAGCATCTACGACGTCATGACAGGAGCCAGCGTGGAGGAAAGAGAAGAATAGCTGGACAGCACCAGCGCATACCTTTTTGAATTTCTTTGAAAAGATTGTTGCGCCGTCGTTTGAATGGATGAATTCATAGGAAGCGCACTTGTAATGTAATGTAGATAAGAAGGCATTAAATAGTTTTAATGCTGGTAGATAGGGTTAGCTGTAGATTAGACAGTTTCATTTTCCAGGAGGGAAAACGAATATAGGCACCCTCCTTGTGTAAATTGATAATTATGATTCAGCATTAGCATAGAGAGCAATAGAGAACCGAGCAGGGAGTTTGTGAAGAAACCCCATGTACAGATTGAATTAATAGAAGAAAACCCTTGATTCAATTCCATGGTTGTGTTTGAACTGTGTGTGTTGTTGATGTTATGTTGTTGCATACTCGCTTCTCTTTATGCTTACCTTTTATATGTTGCATATGTGATTGCATATCAGGTTCGAAACCTGAGAGAATGAGTGAATGAGTTTCAATTGTTTCTCTGTTTGAGCCAGGAGATTCCTGCATAGAGTGCAGTTGAATTCCTCCGCATAGAGTGCGTTGAGGAGGCCCTACAGTTAAACTCGCATTCTCGTTCAACCCGGAGTTGATTTGGATTATTCGAGCCGTGCAGGTGAGTGCAGGTCGAATTGAATTTCCAGTAGCAAGTCTGAGAAGGGAAAGGTCGGGTTGTTGTGACTGCGAGTGCATAGAACCTGGAAATCTTCAGCATCGTTGAGGGTTGGCGAAGGTCGAGGTCGAGCACAGGGAGTGTGTTCGAGGGAGCTCTGAAGGAGTCAGAGTTGCAGAAGCTCAAGAGGGATAGCGCCTTTGCTTCTCGGTGGGAGCAGGCCCCAGTGAAGTTCATACAGAGCGAAGGTGGTAAAGCGGAGAAATATTCAAGAGGAAGAGAATCGACGACTTGAAGCTGTGGAGTAAGTCTTTCAAACCCCACAGACCGTCAGATCGCGGAGGAGCTGCGAGGGAATTAACTTGCAGGCACACGGAGGAGTCTGTTTTCCATTTCATATCGGCATATCGGGTTTGGCGAGTGCAAGAGTTGCATGCACGTTGAAATCGCGAGTCGCGATTTCCCGATTTAGTTGGAGCTGTCGATCAGGGCAGGGACGCGTGGCATTGGATCCTGGGAGAGTTGGGGTTCGGCGCTCGGTGATTACAACAATAGGAACTTTGCGTCATGGATTCGCGATCCGCGAAATCCCGAAGTGACGTGGTCACGGAGGACCCCAAGGAGCGAGTGGAGGACAGGTGGCGTGGTCACGAAGAATCGACACCTTGGCACTCGGGGTTTGTAAGCACAAAAGGTCTACCTCACGGATAGAATTTTCCCGAGAGGAAAATCCCCGACACGGAGCGTTGACTGTTGACCCATCGACATTCGGGACTCGGCGTCTGAGTGGCACGAGACAGGGTTACGAGCCTCGCGATATCGCAAGACCTGATCTTTCGATTCGCGAAAGGTAGATCGCCGAGAAGTCTGTGGGTGAGAAACTCCCGAGGGAGTGGAAGAGCATTGACTCTTCGGGCCGGTGAGAAAGAGAAGGTCCTAGTGAGGGCGACCAGCTACTGCGAGAGCGGTCGACGAGAAAAAGTATTATGTATTGTATTTCAAGCAATAAATATTGGAGCTTGTTGTTTCGTATTCCCCTATTATTTATGAACATCAAGTTAAATATTTCAGAATATAATAGAGGAGTACCACCTCTATAAAAATGCAGGAGGATATTTTATCCTCGTGAATCTATCATAGGGATTGTGACCAATCTAAACATCAAAAAAAAATTCAACCATAATGGGGAGAACAAAAGGTCGGTTTCGCAGACCATAATTTTAATGACTCAACCAAAACCTGATAAACCTCAGCTACAAGTTGGTCTTATAATTCAAGGAAGTGTTATGCATCAATTGTATGATTTTGTATTGACAACAACAAAAAGTCGAGAAGAGATCGAAACCTCATGGGAAACCCTTGCTTGGGAGGAAGAAAGATGGATAGTGTTGAGACAAAGAACAAGGGTGTGAATCCAAGAGAAAATTGGAATCTTCTAAAGGCCCACTATCAATAAGTAAGAATAAAAAACTACAACTTCACGAAGTTGGTGGAAGTTCTAGATCATAAATAAGAAGAAACCTAATCATGGGAGATCAAGAACAAAGAAATGAGATTCTTGAGAATTGAGAAGAAAGACATGAAAGACAAAGGGTTCCAAGAAGAAGGACTAGGTATAGCCCCCTTAATTTACAAGGATAACAACATACTCTACCAACCCTCCCTCAAGGAGTTTTACCATTTTTTTTAGGAGATGGAATTACAGATCCAAAGAGACACCTTGATCAATTCCTATTTGTTTTTTATATCCATTTAATTGAACATGACGATGTGATGGTTAGAGTCTTTTGGCATACCTTGGTAGGCCTAGTCTATGAATGGTACCTTTCTCTCCCTTCTAGTCAATCAGATCATTTAATGACTTAGAGAACATTTTCATGACTATGTATGCACCTCCCATTGCATATCACATGTTGCTCACCCAATTCACCCAAATTCATCTCAAAAAGGGAGAAAGAATAAGAGATTTCAACATGCATTTTTTTAAGACCTTGAATCAAATTTCAAAAGAGCAACGACCAAATGCTCTTGTTATATTCAAATGTCATAAGAATGCAATTCCTTCAAATTTCAACTATGCAATCAAGTCTTCAAAAATAAATGATTTAGATGGATCCATTCAGAAAGCAACCGAGATGGAAGAATTTATGCTAGATACTAATGTTGATCCTGAGATCATTCTTAGGAAATTACAAAGACAAATGAATACTCTTGCCATATCACATCAAGGACCATCTACTTCGAGAAATGTTGAAAATCAAGGAACCAATGGAGGGATCCTCTAGGGGGTTCCCCTAATGTTAGAAATGATCATGTATCTACTTAAGAAACAAGACAAAGAATAGAGATTTCTCAAATGAGTAGAACCATCAAACAAATGAAAAATGAGATCATTAGGTTGAAAATAGATGAAAATTTTGTGCCACCCAATCAAAATATGAGAGTTCCATTGCAATATCAAAGAGTAAGAAATGATATAAATGAATAGCATATACCTAGGGCACCAAGAGTGCCAAATCCTAATGTTGTGGTATTAGAAGAAATTGTGGAAGAGAAAAGTTTTTAGAACAATGACTAAGAGGAAGACATCACTCAAGATCAAATTTTAGATTTAATACAAATGGGTGAAGGGACATCATCATTTTACATTTTTGATAAACAAGAAGATATTGATATATCAAAAGAGAATGTGGTCCAAACAAGATAACAAGTGAATAAATTCAAAACAAAAGAAGCACCTAAAAAAGAGAAGACAAAAGAAAATATTTGAGAACCAACAAAGCAACAAACAATTGTTAGTCAGGTAAATACTCCGCAACAGATGAGTTATAGTTTGATTGATGATTTGGAAAAACTCATAATTACCTTGCCTTTCATGGAGGTGGTGAAGATACCACAACAAAGATAAAATATGTTAAAGATACTTGATTATTCAAATACAATAATATAAATTGTTGTCATAAACTCCAAGCAACAAAAAAATGTTTCATCAATCAAGCCACGGGGTAAATTTCCACCATTCTACATAACCATAGAAAATCATGATATTTTTTCGCACAATTTTTTGGTTGATAGTGGATCAACCAATAATATCATGCCTTTGTTAGTCATGGAAGCATTGGGAATGGGATGTACCAAATATTATGAGACTGGGGAAATTATATATGTGATTGATTCAAGAAAGGTCCTAGCCTATGGCGAGATAAAATATTTATGTTCATGGATAAGTGCAACTCCTCACATCACAAAAAATTTCACTATTATAGTAGTAGACTTTCCTTCAGAATATGGAGTTGTATTAGGAAGATATTGGTGTTCATTTATTGGAGGATATATTATTAATGATGGAAGTTGCATGATGCTACCTAACAAAGATGTAACAATGGTCAGAGTTACTCAAGAAATTAGAAAGATAAAATCATTCAAGAGGAAAGAGAATGAAGTAATGGAAAATTATATCAATGCTGGAATTAGAAATTTTGTACTTGATCCAAAACAACTCAACACTCCAAAGAAAGAGGAAGAAAATTATTTTCAAGGTTTCTAGAAGATGTCATTTGATGGTGCATGTTCTAAATATAGAAGTGGAGTAGGGATCATTTTTAAAATCCCTCATTCCAATATATATTCGCATGCAATCAGGCTGGAGTTTCCATGTACAAACAATGAAGCGGAGTATGAAGCACTAATATAAGGAATGACTATTGCACTCCATATAAAAGTGGAAAACCTAGTAGTAATTGGCGACTCGGAATTGTTTATAAGCCATATCAAGAAAAAAATATAGAATCAAGAAAGAAAAGTTGAAACACTATGCAAAAATAGAATGTGAACTCATGGACTATTTCAACTCATTCAACATATCTTTTATCCCTCAAGATAAGAATTGAAAAGTTGATTCACTGGCAGTTGTTGTGTCTCTCTTCAACCCAAATGATTCCCAAAGTCAGAATACATTTTGTGTTAAAATAATTTGCAAGCCTTCAATACCTCACAATTAATATTATTTGCAAGTCTTTGAAAATAATGAACAGGTTGTTTATTTTCTCGTTGATTCAAATGATTCTTCTGAAAGCCTTGATGATCAAACTCATGTACCTATTTCAAAATATTGTATTAGTTTTGAATCTTTTTTCACAAGAGATGATCAAATAAAAATCCATGATCTAAAGGAAGAGACATCTATCAGGAAATTTCAAGAGACACAAAAGATATATATTGGTACTCATGACTCCCCCAAGTATATAAATCTTGGTATCAATTGTCCAAAAGAAGAAATCAATCAATACACTTCTTTGTTTAAATAATTTTTTAATTTTTTTCTTGGACTTACGATGATTTGGAGTGTGATAAGTCCATTTTTCAACACATTATACCACTTAAAGGAGTGAAGCATGTCAAGAAAAATCTAAGAATTATTAAATCCCAAGTTGAAGCCTTTAGTAAAAATGGAATTGGAAAATTTGAAAAAGGCTAGAATATTATTTTGATTAGACATTCAAAGTGGCTCTCAAATCCTGTCATAGTTAGAAAGAAGAGCAGGAAAATTCATCTTTGTGTTGACTTCGGGGATTTAAACAAAGAAAGCATCAAAGATAATTACCCACTCCCTAACATGGAAATGTTGTTGCAACAAGTTATTGGTTCATCCTTAATGTATATGTTATATAGTTTTTTTGGATACAACCAAGTGTTGGTTGCTGAGGGAGATAGGATGAAAATTTATTTTCTTACAACATGGGAGACTTATGCTTATGTTTGCATTCCTTTAGGGTTGAAAAACGTTGGAGAAACTTTCCAAAGAGCAATGGATCATGCCTTCAAAAATTTGATAGGGAAATTTATGGTTGATTATCAAGATGATTTTACTATTCATTCCAAATTGCGAGAAGAGCATATCAAGCATTTAAGAGAATTCTTTGAACGTTGCATATTGTATGGTATATCTTTGAATCCCAAGAAGTGTATTTTGGCAGTATCAAAAGGAAAAATATCGGGACACATAGTTAGTAAAGAAGGAATATATATAGATCCAAAAAGAATCAAGGCAATTAATGATCTGAGTTCTCCAATGCCAAAGAAGGGAGTCAAGTCTTTCTTTGAAAATATAAAATTTGTATGGATATTTGTCCCAGACTATGCTACGATTGTGAATCCAATAAATATCTTATTGAAAAAGACAAAAAAATTGAATGGAATCAAGAAATTCAAGCATCATTCACTAGAATTAAGCATGCAATCACTACTACTCTAGTCCTTCTCAGCCCAAACTTTGGTAAATATTTCATATTGTATTCTTTTTTTTGCAAAAGAGGTTATTGCTTCCATATTGACATAAAGGAATTCAAAAGGAGAAGAATTACCAATCAGTTTTATGAGAAAAACATTGCATGATTATAAACTAAGTTATTCGGAGATAGAAAAGAAGGCTCTCTCTCTCATCAAAGAAGTATCACATTTCAAGACATGCATTTTATCATCTCATGTCATAGAATATGTTCCAACCTCCCTAGTAAAATTTCTACTAAATCAATAGTTGAGAGAAGGAAAATGGGAAAAATGATCTGCCAAAATTTAGGAATATGATATTGAAATCAACCTTTAAAACATTAAAAGGGAAAGGATTATGCAAGTTAATGATAGGAATTGATGTAGTAAATGCAAAAATATCTATTACACCAGGTTCATCATTGTTGACATATGAATGGTACAAAAAACTTATCTTTTATTTGAAGTCTAGTCAATTTCCAATTGGTATGTCCTCAAAAGAAACAAGATCATTGAAAATGAAGGCCAATCAAAATGTATTAGTTGTTGAAGTCTTGTTCTATAGAAATGTTGATGGGATGCTATTAAGATGTATTGATTCCATGAATGCTCAAAAGGTTATACAAGAATTTCATGAAGGAATGTTTGGAGGACATGTTGCACCAATAACAACTACACATAGAATCTTGAGAGCATGTTATTATTGGCCCACCATTTTTAAATATTCTTACTTAATGATCATAAAATGTATTTCTTGTCAAAAAATTTCAGTAAAAATTAAGAAAGAAGCAATGTCATTGCATCCTATAACGATTGAAGAATATTTTACACAGTGGGGGCTAGATTTTATTGGACCAATCAATCCAAAAAAAAGAAAAGGTCACTCATACATCCTTACTGCAACTGACTATTTCAGAAAATGGAGTAGCTTTGAAAAAGGATGAATCTGAAGAACTCATAACTTTCCTTAAAGATAATTTTTTTCAAGATTTGGAGTTCCAGAAAAACTCATAAAAGATAATGGATCAATTTTCATAGGTTCAAAATTCACAAAGTTTTATGGGGAATATGGTATCATCATGGTTCAATAATCAAATTATTATCCCCAAGGGAATGGCTTGGTTGAGTCTACAAATAAGACATTGATTCAGATTCTTAAAAATACAATCACTATGAATAAGAGGAATTGGCATGTAAATTTGATTGATCCACTATTTTCCAGTAGACTTACACCGAAGGACAACACGAGATTGTTACTGCACACATTAGTATATGGAAAGGAACCAAAGATGCTTATTCATCTAGAATTAAATGCCCTGACCTATGTTGTGAACGTTGGAGATATAGAACAAGTTCCCCCTCTACTAAGAAGATATGATCAATTGGTGCATTTGGAAGAACAACAAAGCGAGGAATTAAGAAAAATGAGTCAAAGAAAATAGACTATCAAAATAAATTTGGATCAAAGTGCATCAGTAAAATATTTTCAAAAGGGATTGTTGGTGTTGTTATGGAATAAGGAAAAAGAAAAACCATCTCTACATACAAATTTTGAAGTGTTGTGGATCGACCCTTATATGATTGAAAAATTACTTAGATACAAATTTTATTTGTTGAAAGACATGAAAGGAACAGTACAGATGTTTTCAGTCAATGGGAAACACCTTAAACATTTTTTCTCTTAAAATTTCTCAGTAACCACCTATATATAGTTTTTCTTTCCTTTTACATATTTCTTAAAATATTTTCTCTCTTTTGTTTTATTAACTCCATTTCCTAATGATTTAGATTATGGATTCTTAGTAACCCATAGGAGGTTACTATCCCACAGTTGGATCCATTTGATGATCTGAAAATGTGTTAAGTCATTAATAAACTCTCCCTTGTATATTCTTTATCCATACTTAGAAACTTTTTGTGTTTGTCACGGTTTCACGATATATATTTTCTTTAGTTCAAACTTCCACGGCCTCAAAAATACACCACCATGTTCCATCACCTTCATTTTTCACCCATACTTAGAAACTTTTCCAAATATGCCATTGTGTGTCTAAGGCATTTGCTTGATCCACTTGTTTATACCTGTGATCCCACCGATGTGATCCACTTCCTAGACTTAGTCAAATTTTTAATGATCTATTGCACTTCGTGGAGTGTTATTATTCTTCTCTAGCATACCATTTAACCCCGCAGACCCACGGCTCCATGACACTCCATTCCCATTTATTACTCCATACCCATTGACCCACCACACCTCCTTAAATCCCCGACCTTTTAACACTTAGTTGAATTATTGAATCTTACCCCGGTCCACAGTGATCTCATAACTTTTTCATATATCATTCCTAGCCTTGCAATCCTGCCATGCCACCGTGTATCATTTCTCCATTTCATTATGTCTTTGTTCTACCATCATGATTATCCATTATCATGTGGTAATCCACGTCCTATATTTTCACTCTCCCCAATGTACATTTAATGCAAATCTCACTAAAATAACAAATGGGCTTAGTGTTAAAAGTCATCATTAATGGTGATTTTCTCGAGACAATTCTTCATAAATTCTAAATTCAATTTGTATCAATGATCCTTTGAATCATGAACACCGAAGTATATTATGATTAAAATGTTTAATTTGGTTATAACGTTTTGAAAGGAAGTGTACTCTAATCCATCAACTTGATTAAGCATAACAACCAGAAGAAAAGAACATTTCTGCAAAGATACCATAAACTCATTTGGATGAGAAAATCAAAAGCTTCAGTGGTCGAGAGCATAAAAGTGTTATTACTTATTGCCAATTCCAGAGAGGAGTTCAAACCATATTTGGATGCCAAGAATTTCTCTGGCATGCTTTGTTCCAAAGGTCTATGATTTCAAAGAGTTGGTTTCGTGGTGTATCGACAAATTTGATAAGGATCGGAGAATAATTTAGTTGTAAGGAGAGTCCCCTATTTCTTTATCACATTAGGTCCTCAAAAGAATGTTCAAACTCCCAAGCCAAAAATGACCTTCAAAGGGGATGAAGCTAAAGATTTTATTAAGGTAAGAAATGGTAGATTAGAGATCCTACGACAATATCTCGAAGACCTAGCAATGATTCCAAAATACTTATCAAGTATCCATGTTAGTTCGTTGAAAAATCCCTCTCAATAAATGGCATGGTTATTTGCAAGACTAGTCGGATAAGAAACCACAACTAGTATTCCCAAAATGGATCTGTATATCTTGTATTTTTCTATCCATGAGAAAGCAACATTTTATTGGAAAAATATTATCTCTAGTGAATTATCGTTTTAATTGGAAAATTTCAAAAAGAACAAAATATTCTACATGTCTTCATATTTGATATTCTCCATTACATACTATCATGTTTTCAAAGGTTTGCATTTGGATAGACAAGTCAATTGTAAATTCGACATTGTTCAGATGTGGTACCCAACTTTATGGAAACATAAGGCCATGTATCATTTTTATGAAGCCCACAACACATTTATTTCTTCTTTCAAAAAACTTATTTTTGGACCAAACACATCAATATTTTCTTTAGAAGCAACATCCTTCTTGGATAAGAGAGGAAGCTTTGAAGAAATGGAGCATTTTAGTATGATCAAAATTTATTTTTCTTGTTAAAAACCATCATATCTATCATATTATGTTTCAGATAAGTTATTTGTTGTGGAAGTATGCAAAAAGTATAGATTTTGGGCCCATTTCTTTCATGAAAAGAGGAAAAGGAAGTTTATTCCTATGCCATGGAAAATTGGAGAGATAATATTGAAAAACACTACAAATATCGATGAATTCTCAACCCAGTTTGATTACTTTAATTTAAATAAAGTGGATAAAATCAAAGGATTTAACTCTAACCATTTTTTTATGAAATATATGACATATGTAGGCTACAGTGTCTCATTTTCCAATACATTTCTATTCAAAGAAGAAGAAGGCGATAGCCAGAATCCTCAAGCATTGTCTATTAAGAAAAGACAAGAGGCTATTGAAACAATTGTTAGTACCACAGATCAACATAAATAACAATAAAGAGTTGTGAATGAGAGGAGTTCATGGTCTCCTAATACTTCTCAAAAAAATGGCCTACCCAAACAAAAAATTCAGTTTAAAATTCAAGAACAAAGGAAATTTTCAATAGATAATTTCAATGATGGAGATGAACAAAACCCTCCTAAGGGAACTCTGGAAAGACCTCACAAACTCCCGATAACTAGCAAAAGGAAAAGAGGAACCAATAAGGAAGGAAAGAATGAGAGTGCACCTGAAGAAGAGATTGTTCTTGAGGATATGGATCTTCATGTGAATATCGAAGACATTGAATTCGCGGATGAAGAAAAGAAGATTCAAGAGAGAAAAGAAGTTGCAAAAAAATTGGCCACCTAGGATCTAATTTTATTCAAAAAGGAATCCTTGAATTTTCATAGTGCCCTATTTAACAAAAGTTCAAAGAAATTGGTTATTGAAAAAAATCATTCAAAAAATAAAAAGGTTCAAGGATAATTGAGCTCAAAACTCGATTTCAATGGAGTTCTACCTTCCTGAATTGTAAAACTTCATGAAGCTACAGAAGAATCCCTAAATATTTCAATTGGAGAAATGGAGAACAAAAATTCCACTCTAAAGGACATAATTAAATAACTAGAGAATGCTTTAATGCCCCCATCTATATTTTCTATTCCAATTGCTACAATGCAGCCTTGGAAGAGTCTTGATGGAACACCAAAATCCAATTCAAGACTAAGACAAACATTGAGTCTCTTCGCTGCTATCAGAAGGTATGTTGGAGAAAACATCAAGAAAAGAATGTCTCTTATTCTTGAGACATGGGAATTGGCAAATAATTTTGTTTCCATGGGATCAAGAATGACAAATTTCATAAAATACCTTCAAGTTGATCTTGAGAATGATGAGGAATCCTATAAAGGTGTTGTTTCAACATTTTTTGCAAAAGTATCAAGTGTTAGTGAGCTACAGAGGAAAGAAGAATACTTTCCTTCCCCAATCCAAATAAAGAAACTAAGGGCAATTTGGATAAAAAGAGTAAAGAGTCTAAAAGAAATGTTAGTTGATTGTGATGCCATAAGTGTTAAAAAGGGGGACTTATATTTAAAATTGATTAAACTAGATTTAGCTGGATCAACTAGAGATGTGGAGGAACCAAATATAACATTGAATTCAATACTTATGTCAAAAGATCAATTTGAAGAAATGTTGGAATTGTTGAAGACTGCATCAGATGAAATATTTAACAACTTGACCTCACGTTCAAAAATCATCCAGTTGTGTATTTTCATTTTTTGAGAACCCATAATTGATATCTGATCGTCTCCATTTTCTTCTTTCAGGTCCAACCCTGTTATAATTTATTTTATGGTCCATGGGAGCCCCATACTAGTCCATTTGGATGAACATAATCCTTTTATTTTATTGTAAAACAAACTCTTATTTTTTAACTCGCAAGAGAACTACGTTGGTGTGTGTTGTCCCCAATTTTTAGGGATGACTAAGGAGATGATGTTTTGAGACCCTTAGGTTGCAAAAATGGAGTACTGAGAGATAGATTTACTGGTGATGTCCACTTTCATAGTTGGATACCCACTTCACCACCACGCTTCCGGATCCATCACCATGGCATTCACCACACCAGCTTGCTTCTAGAAGACATTGGTCTTTCTCCAAGAGGTACAATTCAGGTATTGTGGTAAGTATCACTCTAATATTTGAGGCATTTGAATATGTTGTATTGAATCTTACTTTGATTATATAATGCTTCCTTTGATTATATAATGCTTTCTTAGACATTATGCTTCTAACCCTGTTTCATCTTGGTGAGTGTCATAGATTTCCTAGTAAGTAACCAACTTTTGGGGAAAGGGTGTGACTAGGGGTCTCTTGAGGGGTCATCATACCATTCCCAGCCATACTTACCACTTTCAATCTCTTTTTCCCCCACCACATCACCCTCTTCTAGGTTTTCTAGCCTTATTGACCCAAGAAGAGCATGTACCTCATTTCATGGGAAGAAGGGGGTGAAGGCCCAGAGGGATTGTAGCTAGCAAAAGTTAAAAACCAAAATCATAACCTTCCATATGTTCACCCAAAAAGGTATTGAGAATAATAAAATGTTTCAACTAAAAGATCAAATACCTGAAAAATCAAATAAATGTGTATAAAATGTCCCACTTGTTGAGGGATCTACACAAGTGTGTTACAAGCTTTATTTTACCCCTATGGCACTATGTGTACCTCTCCCTTCAAGTGACATTGTGGTACTGCTCACCAATATTTATTTTACCCATAGGGAGTACCTAGTCATCCTAGACCTTAATTAATTAATGGAAATAAATGGGCTTAGAAAAAGGATGCATTGAAAAAGAAGGTGTAGCACACCCTCTACAAAGGCACCCATAGATGAGACAATATGAACCCTTGTATGTCATGAAACCCGTAAAACTATGAAGTCTAATCCCCATCCACCTCATATACACTACATGACCTTGAATGGGTTACCTTTGGAAGCATCCCCTACTTGAGGGTTTTGGCTCACCCATTAGGGTTTTTATGACACCCCTCCCATACCCAAACTTGGTCAATTGCATAGGGTCTTTGAGCACCTGTTTAATTTGATGAGGTAGTTTTGATGCACATGTTTAGGTGGCTCATGTAGTAGATGTGATTTTACTTTCTATGATATGTTTTACTTGAGACCTTTGGAGGGCACATTCATTCTCTTTGCAAAACCTTTCTTGGTGGACAGTTTTGGAGGAACAAGCCTAGATTGGGCTTCCTTGGGGCATGAAGCCCAAAGGTTGGATACCATAGCCCTCACATCAGATGATGGTGATAGCCTTTGGAGGCTTGATAGACACCCTATAGGACCTATCATATTCCTTCATCATCCCAATGACCTACCTTTGGAGGCTAGAGAACTACATCTTGGGGCTTGACATCTTGTTGGGGCTAGGGTTTAGTGGTGGTGGTGTTGATGATGGACACTTAGAAATTTTTGATGGAATACCCCTTGCAGTGAGGATGAGACTCTTGACTTGAAGAAGCATGGCCTTTGCAGGCCTATTGATACCTTATCCAACCTCAACGACTTCCTACATGTGCTAAAACGTCACCCCTCATGGGGATGATGTCATGTTTTAGGGTTTTCTTATGTGCAAGTTAAATTCAAATTTTGTAAAGGGGAAAAATAAAGGGAAATGTCTCCCTTATTTTTTGGTTTACCCTTGTTAAGTGGAGAAAAATTATCTTAGAATTTTGGTTTAAATAAATATCAAACTCATTTCATTTGAGACATAACTCTCCCATTGTGAAAAGGATACTTGGCTGAAATTTGTGCCCTCTTTGGGAAATTCGGATACTCTCTCTCTTGTGAAAATGTATTTTGTTGATTTCTCTTGATATATTGTGGATCTAAGTTTGTGTGCACCTCTTGGAGGATTTTTCTCTTGCTTATGAATGGACATTTCTTGGTGAACTAGGGTTTTATCTTGCATCTCTCTTGGAATTGGTAAGAAAAATATGCAATTTGTTAGTTCTTATTGATTGTTTCATAATAGTATTGGTTGAAACCCTAGGAGGAGTATAAGTGCATATACCCTCCATAAATATTCATCTCATTTCTATTTGATAAGTCATTTTTGGGCAAGGTTACTAGGAGGAGTACAAGGGTGTACACCCTCCTATATTTACCTAAGTTTGATTTGCATGACCTAGGGAGTAAAAGGTATTACACCCCTAGGGATATTGTGGATATAAATCTTACATAAAAGAATCCATTTACCCAATATTTTAAAGGAAATAATATGAAATTTTCATTTGAGAAATAAAATTGCTTGCATTGGGTAACGTGATTTTATGAGATTTTCAAATTGTTTGAATTACAGTTAATTCTACATTCTACTAGCTTGCTTAAGCCACTAGGGAATCATCATTTTCCCAATAATTCTTATTGTTTTTATAACTTGAAGCTACAACCATTAAGGCTACATAAAATTTATCTCAAACGTTTACTTTTTCTCTCTTTTCAATCGTTAGAATTTGCTAAAAATCTGCCATAATAATCTACTTGTCATTTAGCATCGTTTGGGTGGTCTACTTGTAATTTTTGGTGGTTGGAATTTTCTTCTGTAAAAATATTTTTCTACAGCCATAAGTTTGTTATAATATCTCTACAATAACATCTTTGAACAGACCTATATTGTTGCTAAAGTCTTTCTCTATCTTACTTGAGTTATACTAGTCATTACTAGCTTATCTCTTGCATCTTTAACTAGACTTTCAATGACTTATTTAGCATCTTTGATTATCATTTACTTGTTGATTTGTATCATTTTTTACTGCTTCTATATAGGACAACAAGCTTCACTTTCTCTTCCATTTGATATCTTGTCTTGTATGTTTGTCTTTTCTTGTGTCTCGAGAAGGTACAACTATCTTCCGCGGGTACTCAGGCACTTGGAAACCATTGACTATCTCCAAGACTCGTTCACAAGCCACATTCCACTTAGAATTTTGACCTATAGGGTCATCATCTTCCATAACCTCACTTTCCATATCATTTCCCCCTAGGGTCACCTAGGATTCCCCCCTTGTGTAGGATTTCTCCTTCACTAAAGTGAGGGGAGGGTTTATCTAAGGTGACAGTGGGTAGACTCTCCCATAGTTCTCACCATCTTGTGAATTTGGTCGGAATTTTCCCAACCTACAATTTGTGTGATAACAGGGTGTAACTTTAATGATTTCTCAAACTCTAATTTTATGAGCATGATATTTTTGAAGTGCACCTATCATATTACCTTCTATTTTGAATGAAATACTCTTTTAAAGTTCTTTGTAATTGTGGACTTATATATTTCCCTCTTATAAATGTGATCAAAATTTATTACACTATGATGGATGTGAGGAATGTCTTGCTTTCATATTATGGTTTATTTATTCCTGTATAATATTTTGTACATATATTTATTTCAGTTTTAAAGATTCATGGTCCTTCTTTCAATAACTTTTAATGTGAATATTCTTTATATTTGAAAATTATTATGTATTTTATTTCAAGCAATAAAGATTGGGGCTTGTTGTTTATTATTTCCCTATTCTTCAAGAACATCAAGTTAAATCTTTTAGACTATAAAAGAGGAGTACCTCCTCTATAAAAACATAGGAGGATATTTTATCCTCGTGAGGTTGTTTTGGGGGTTGTGACCAATATGAACATCAACGTGTCTGCAATAGCACGTTGAATTGCTTGATAATCTATCTAGACTGCAGAAAATGGCATAGTCATCTTGGCATCCTCAAGACCTTCCACCGAATCCAATGGATAAGATAGAATACACAGGTCCTCAAAATAAGAAGTGTGAAACTGACACACCTAAAATGTGGGAACCAAGAAAATTGGTTGATCAGAACATGTTGGAAATGATTTAATGTAAGACATGGGTGTCGTGAAGTTAAATGTTCCCATCAATAAGGATACAACCCAACACCCATACTTTGAGTGGTCATTTTGGAATTACCAACTAACATAACCGTAGATCCCATGGATGCAGTTGAATCGTTATGAGTGAATTAAATTTGATTGATATTCATGATATCCCCTTCATGAGCGAAAAAGAGTACTCGGAAGACCGAGGATACTACTTTTGTCAGGGAATAAATCCAGCTATGTCCTAACAAGAGGTTGTATTCGAGCAGAGCATTGACCAATTCCACTTCCATAGTAAATGTTTTACCTCCTAACTAGAATAGAAAGGAAGAAATAATCTCATGCACTTGAAAATGCCATCCATCAAATGTTGTAAGAAAGGTAGGAGATGGAGAGAGCTTAGAGGATCCAATGGATCGCCAACAAAATAAATACATAACACACATCGAAGTGCCTTCGTCAACAACTATCCTCCCAATAGTTTTCATGGAATATACCACTTGAATTTGGAAGAAGATGTCACAGGGAAACTAAGGCTTGACATATGTGGTGTCAAACTTGTTAACTTGTGAACTAGAATAATACATAGCCCTGATAGTGGACAACAATGCACTCCGCTGCGAAGGGAAACTCTATAGAAACTCTAAGGTCGATAGTGCACACGACGTTTGAGCCAAATCCTCATGTGGTGCAACTCTAGCATTCAAATTGTGTGATGAGCATTTGTACACTCATTTCGATATGCAAAACATTATGTCCCCCCAAATATTATCTATATGAAGATAATTATGCAGTTCATGAGACTCTTTTCCTTTTGATGTTGACTCAGAGTTACCATAATCACAAGCCCTAGTCGACACATAAATGTTTGATCCAACCATATGGGTGGATGTTTTAGTTCCATCTGACGAGGGTGCACCTTGGGTACCCCTTGTGTATTTCTTGAACTACTGGAAGAGATCGTCACCATACGTTGACCTTAAGGGAATGGGTTAGTTATCACAACAAGATGCTACTATGCTAATAACCTCTGGGATTCTTCCATCTTGTGGAATTGATGAGTAAGGTGATCATATTTAAAAATATTACAAGGAAACTTCACCTTTTTCTTATCTTTCTTTTCCCCACCAACATTATTATACGGTTTTAGGTTGTTATTGTTCCCCATCCTTTCTTACCCTTATTATTATTCTTCTTTCCTCTAAGTTTTTGAGGACCATTTGGATTTGTCATTTGCATAGAATGTACATCTGACAATTGGAGGGTGGGAGTTGTCACAACGTGAGTTAGACCAGCCGCAATTTGTTGAATAGACATATGCTTCATCTGGTTAGCGACCATATATGTGGCAAAGTTTTTGACAAAACCAACAATTCCATCAGCATGTGGTCCATACTTGAACTTTTGAGGGTTAGTACTTGACCTTGGTGCATCCAGTAAAATATCATATAGGATCCCAGACTGAGAATAAATAAAGTCCAGTTTATGGGCCCTGGATATGGCTTCTTATTCAGTATTGTTATCCCCATTTTGTAGGATAACTAAGGAGATTATGTCTCGAGGCCCTCAGGTTGCATATATGGAGTTTGGAGAGATTACATGACCAACAGTATCCACTTTCACATATGGAGACCCTTCTCACCACCACAGAGGTCATAGATTTCTAGATGTCATCCACCACACCAGCTAGCTTCTGAGAGGCATTGGGCCTTGCTCCATGAGGTACAAGTCAGGTATTATGGTGAGTGTCATTTTAATATTTGAGGAATTTGGGTATGTTTTATCTTAGACTGATTTAGATTTCATAACATATGCTTGGACATTATGCCTTTTTCCTTGTTTCACCTTGGTGGTTGACATTGTTCCCTAGTAAGTGGTACTCCTTGGGAATGGGTTTTCTACTAGAAACTCCCTTGAAGATCCATCATAACATTACCAATCATACTTACCAATTTTCATCACTTAAACCCCCATTTCCTTGTCTCTTGGGATTTTAGGGTGTACTGACCCAAGAAGGGGTTGCCCCTCATTATATGGAAAGAAGGGTTTGAAGGCCCAGAGGGATTGTTGTTGGGTAAAATATAAAATCCTATGTACAAACCTTCTAGATTCTTTTCCCAGGGATCCCCCAAGATAGCAATGAAATGCTTATCTATAAGAAAAGAAGGGACTCACAAGAATAAAAGATAGAATGCCTAGGCAGTTAGTTAGAGGATAAGAGGTCTCATCACAAGATGACCTATCATGATCATGGGTATCTAGCAGTATGAAATTACCATCATTTGGCCACCAAGTCAGGGTAATGTCTCTCAGCTGCACAACTGAGAGAAAGGGGATCTCATCATGAGCTAGCCTTCTCATTTCTGCAAAGTATTTATGAGTGACACTATCATTATCTGGACACCACGTCACGACAATGGCCTTCAAATCATCCTTAAAACATGAAACAAACCAAGAATGACAACATGATAGGCTTGGAAAAATTTCATTGCAAATGAAGATGCCACACACCCTCTACAAAGGAACCCATGAAGGAGACATTACAACCCCTTGTATGTCATGAACCCCATGCCCATTGAGTCTTGATCCTTAACCACTTCATCCACTTTACATGTCTTAGAGACGGATCACTTGGGAAACACTCCTTGACCTAGGGAAGATCTGCCCAATAGGACAGCTCGTCAACCCTCCCATATCCAAGCTTG
This sequence comes from Picea engelmannii, assembly GCA_009831015.1. NCBI lineage: Eukaryota > Viridiplantae > Streptophyta > Pinopsida > Pinales > Pinaceae > Picea > Picea engelmannii. The sequence goes on from ML795316.1 coordinate 433,758, forward strand.
GAAAGTCGCATAATGTCTTTGAGAACTTACTTATTTGACAGGGTAATATTTGATGCACATGCTTAGGTGGCTCATGTATTGATTTGATTTAATCATCATGATATTTTTACTTGATATCCTTGGAGGGTGTGCTTATTTGTCTTTGTAGGACCTAGTTGGTGGACATTTTTGGAGGAATAAGCCTAGCTTGGGCTTCCATGGGGCTTGACTCCCAAAGTTTGTATGCCAAGGGCTCGCATACCAGATGAGAGATACATACCTTCAAAGGCCTAGAAGATGATTTGAGAGACATGACCTAGCCCTCACATGTCATATGTTTTACCTATGAGAGGTAAAATTTCATCTTTTGGAGGCTTGACATCATGCTTGAGGGGCTTGAGGTGGTGATGGCTACACATGGTGCATTTTGAAGGAAGAAACTCTTGGATCATGAAAAATAAGGTTGGATTGGAGACACATGGCCTTTGGAGGCCCAACCCTATCATCTCCAACTCAACGTTTGGCCTAAAAGTTCCAAATGTCCCTCCTAAAGGGGTGGTGTCACTCTTAGGTTTTTCATTTGTATAAAAGGTAGAATTTAAATATGAATCGTTTAATATTATTTGTGTAAAGGGGCAATATTAGGGTTATTGACCCCTAGTCTTGTGGTTTACGCTAAAATTATGTGGACAAACTATTTTAGTGACAATTTGTATAAATAGAGATCATAAGATCTCATTTCATAACAAAACTCCCCCATTATGAGAAGTAGAGGACTGGAATTTTCACTCTTTTTGGCTAGTTTATCTCTTGTGCTTTTGTGTATGACTATATATTTGGTTATTGGTTGATGGAAGTGATGTGCTAGCCTTGGAAGGCTATTCTCTATCTATTGTGGTGGTTTATCTTAGCTTTTTCCTTGAATTGATAAGGCTTTTTACATCATGCTATCATTTTTTATTCAAGTCCAGGTTATTTTCTAGAGCTAGGTGGGAAGTATAAGGGAATACACCCCCGCCTTAGTATCTACCATTTTATTCTTACATTTTATTGGTTTAATAAGGGTTTATAAGAGAAGTATAAGTGCATACACCCTCTTAGCCTAAACCCTGGCTAGAGATACTTGCCTTGGGGAGTAAAAGGATTTACACCCCCAAGGAGGTAGTACCTCTAGCTCTTTCTTTGCTTGAATCCATTAACTCAATTATTGAAGGCACTAGTCATTACTTGTTGCATTGGAGAAATATTGTTTTGCCTTGGTAAACATGAAATTTTCAATTTTTAAAGTTGTCTCTTTGGGAAAGTGCTCCTTGAGACTTTGGCTCCCTTGCCTCATTGAGGCATCCCATTTCAACAAAAAATTCTTGTTGTTGTTACAAAACTAACCAATAGCTAATAGGGCTGCAGAAAACTAACCCTCTAACCCCTAATAACTCCTAAATTAACCCTAGGATTTATCCCTAACTTTTCCCTAACTCTCTACTAACCCTAGCGCACCTATTGGGATAGTTATAAGTGGTTTCAACTAGCTGATTTTTCTGCTATTAAGCTTGGTTTTCTACAGCCATAAGGCTGATAATATCACTTCATCAACCTCTTGTTTCGGCCTTTCTTTTTGTGATAGAGTTATTGCTTAATCATTGATGAGTTGAGATAGCTTTCACTAGCTTACCTCTTGTTTATTTGATCATATGATTAGTGATTATATTGTAGACTTTTCCATATTTATTGATATGATATATATCATTTAATTTTTTTGCAATTAGGGACATCAATTTTGACTTGTTTGTTCAACTAACATATTGCAAGTATCCTTGGCTTTTATTGTGTCTCGGGCAGGTAATTTACTCTCGGCGGGTCACTCAACTCATCTAGAAACCCTTGAACCTCCCCAATACCCTTGTCCAATCTCTTACTATCATATATAATTTACCTCTAGGTACATCCACTCATACTTATCATTTTACATCTCAATCTCCCATAGGGTCTCCAGGATTCCCCCCTTGAGGTGACTACCTCACCTCTAAAATGATAGGAATGCATGTCTAAGGTGACAATGGGTAGGTTCTCTCCTAGTTGTCACCAATTGGTGGTTGGTTTAGAATTCTCCCAACCTACAACCTAAGCGATAACATTTTGGCGTCGTTATCGAGGAGGATTTTGAATCCTCTTTGAAACCCTAACGACACTTTGGAAAGTTATCCCAAAGCCTTTGTCCCTTAGATTTCCTGGAGACTCCACCCAAGGGGCGTTCCATTTCCACCTTTCTTGATGATCTCATATTGAAGCTCATCTGGTGACTCCACCCTCCCAGAACCCTTCCTCTTCCAAGTCATTTCCCCCTGGGAGGTTTAAGCCTTCTAAGGTCTACCAAAGAAGGTCTCCTCTCAAGTCTCACATTTTCAAAACCCTTTTCCATGGTACACTTCCCCTTGATTTAATGGTTTTCCATTGGTAAAAGGACCTTTACAAACCCCTTAAAATGTCTACTATCTAGGGATACCCCAATGCAATGCCAAAAGAGTCTAACAAGTCATTTCCAAAGTTTCCAGAAAAAAATGTAGTGACCATTGAGAATCATATATATGTCATGGGTGGAGACATGGACAATGTAGGGATCAAACATGAGTATGTATCCATGAGTCTAGTTGCTTCATCATTGACCGAAGAAGCTCTCAATTGGTTCATTGGCCTTCCCGAAAATCATCTCATGTCCTATGAATATTTTTCCAACTTGTTTAAGAACATATGGTCAACAAAGATAGACGATGGGACCCTTGGAGGTCAATTCAATCAGATAAAGAGAAAGGAAAATGAGACAATGAAGGAATTCAATACTATATTTGATAGGTTGTACAACCAGATTCCAACAGATTTCTATCCTACGGCCTAATCAATTCATATCCTTTATATGAACGCTTTTGAAGGGAATTTGTGTTTCATTCTGAAAGATGAGAAGCCCACATCATTGGCATAGGCCAAAGAGTACAGTACTGACATTGAAGAGAATATCCTTGATTCAAGGTTGGAACCTGTTCAATACCCTCGTGTCAAGGCAGAAGCAAAGACTAAGTTTTCTAACAACAGTGCTACTAATATGATGTCCCTCTTGACTCAGAAGATCGATCAGATGAGTACTCAGTTTACCTAGGTGCATAATCATATTATGGATCATTTGACTACTATAGAAAGGAATCAATCAGCTCCCAAACCTTATTTTTCTAGACAACAGAGAGATGCCACAATTTGAAAACCAAGGCCTCAACAAGAGGCAAAGGCCCCAGATACTTTGAAACCAGTTGGGATGGTTGACATAGAAGCTTGGTGTCTTCCATGTCAAGAACCTCACAGAGAAGATGAATGTCCCCGATGAGATGAATATTCTCTTGATGATATGAATTTCATTGATATGATTTGTGTGTTCCATGAAGAGAAAGTCACACAAGAAAATATCAATGAAGCTAGAAGACGAGGAGAAAGAAAGGGGAGACTTCAGGCCTTGAATCAATTAACAGATGATTAGAAGAAGGAATTAAGGAGGAGGGAATAATTCACATACACTAGAAGAAACAAAGCTTCATCCCCTCCATCGCAACCTGACACTCTTATTTGATCAACAGAGAATGTGGCCCCACCACCTCCACCTCTGATATGTGAGTTGCCTCCTAAGACAACTCTTGCAGACAAGATTCAGTTGAATATAGATGTTGCAAGCATGTTTGGAAAACTAAATATGATGGTCCTGGTAACAAACATGTGTAAGATCCCATCTTTGAAAAGGGAAATTTTGAAAGTATTACAGATGCCAACCAATAAGGAATATCCCCCTATCATCTTGAACACTATGTATCTTGATCATCCAAGATACATGAATCATCCCTTTTACCTCTCATTAGGCATGAATGGCCTCCGCTTGAACAACTGCATTCTTAATTCTAGGGCCCCAAAAAATGTCGCATCATTGAAGGTGATGGAACAACTTGGTATGAAGAAAACTCGACCCTATGGAAATGTATGTGGTATTTATTCTAGAAGGGTTAAGGTCTTTGGGGTGTGTGAGGATGTTGAATTTTTTCTACTTGATTTTCCACATATCATCCTCCTCATGAACATATTAGTGATCAATGTTCTGGATGCTTGGGGGATGCTCTTGTAGAGGACCTAGTCCTTTTCCCTTGGGGTTTTTCTTAGCATGAACCTTACACATGCATACATTCCCATGGGTTATGTCACATATGAGATATTACACAGTCAGGAAAAGAATGATAAACATGTGATGGATCTGAGTGGCCCTAATTATGTCAATGAACACAATTAACCCCATGAATTATTGAGTATGATCCATCTGAGCTACCCTTCATATAGGAAGACTCCATAAATATGTTTCTACCATGGAAAGTTGAATACCAAGATAAACTTGTAAAATACCATGGGAAGGAGCCAGGGTTTATCCATATTTTAAAGAAAGAAGGTGAAAAACATGAATAAATCTTTAGAGAGATGGTCCACACAGAGCCTCCTTCATATATGTGTGTTGAGAATATAGCTTGCATCAATTTCAATGAATAAAGTCTTGAAATCATGTGGGACAAGAGAAAGGGAAATCCCAGGTATGACCAAAGAAATGACAACTCATGGCTTGGCCCGTACATAATCAAGAATAGTTCTGATAAAGAATAGTACTATCTGACAGACTTAGATGGGAGAAAGATGCCATTACCAGTGGATGGATATCTTCTCCAACCTTAGGTTCAGGTCACATGATTGCTTCAGTGCCCATGCCCCAGGTAAGTAGCTAGGTCATCTTTCTTTCCTTGCATTTTCATATTTATTGCTCATATTAGTTTAGATACATTTCATATTTCATTTTGCTCTACTTGCGTATTGATTTCATGCTTAGTTTAGAAATTTTTGAAAAAATGCCAATTTTTTTATTTTCTAGATTAGTTTTCATTTTTTATTTTTATATATATGGATAAAGGGTGATAGCACCACCATAGATGCTCTGATGTCTTTGTTTGAATTTTGGAAGGCACAGGTCTACCAGGAGATGTTGTGATTCTCATGCACTCTACAATGAGCACATGTTTCTAAGTAGAAGGAGCAAGATGTTATCATTTTGTGGGATAACTAAGGAGATTATGTCTCGAGGCCCTCAAGTTGAAGATATGGAGTGTCGAGAGACTACATGACCAACAATATCCACTTGCATAGATGGAGACCCTTCTCACCACCACATAGGTCATAGATTTTCAAATGACATCCACCAAATCAGATAGCTTATGAAAGCAACTAGGCCTTGCTCCATGAGGTACAAGTCAGGTATTATGGTGAGTGTCATTTCAATATTTGATGCATTTTAGTATGTTGTATCATAGAATGCTTAATATTTCATGACATATTCTTGGACATTATAGATTTTTCCTTATTTCACATTGGTGGTTGACATTGTGCCCTAATAAGTGGTCTTCCTTGGGAATGGGTTTTGTACTAGGAACTCCCTTGAATATCCATCATACCGTTCCCAATCATACTTACCACTTTTCATCACTTAAACCCCCATTTCCTTGTCTCTTGGTATTTTAGGGTGTATTGACCCAAGAAGGGGTTGTCCCTCATTCTATGGGAAGAAGGGGATAAAGACCTAGAGGGATTATTGTTGGGTAAAATATAAAATCCTATGTATAAACATTCCAGATTCTTCACCTAGGGATCCCCCAAGAAAGCAATGAAACGCTTATCTATAAGAAAAGCAGGGACCCACAGGAATGAAAAATAGAATTATTAGGGGGTTAGTTGGAGGATAGGAGGCCTCATCACGAGCCGACCTATCATTATCATGGGTATCTAGAAGTATGAAATTACCATCATCTGGCCACCAAGCTAGGGTAGGGGCTCTTAGTTGCACACCTGAGAGAAAGGGGGTCTCATCACGATCTAGCCTTCTCATTTCCACAAAGTATTCATGAGTGACATTGTCATTATCTAGACACCACGCCAAGACATTGGCCTTCAAGTCATGCTTAAAACATGAAATAAACAAAGAATGGAAAAATGATGGGCTTGGAAAAATTGCATTGCAAACGAAGGTGCCACACACCCTCTACAAATGCACCCATGAAGGAGACACTAAAACCCCTTGTATGTCATCAACCCCATGCCCATTGAGTCTTGATCCTTAACCACTTCATCCACTTTACATGTCTTAGAGAGGGATCACTTGGGAAATACTCCTTGACCTAGGGAAGATCTACCCATCAAAACACATTGCCAACCCTCCCATATCCAAGCTTGGAAAGTCATGTAATTTCTTTGAGCACTTACTTGTTTGACAGGGTAATCTTTGATGCACATGGTTAGGTGGCTCATTTATTGATTTTATTTAATCATCATGATATTTTGACTTGAGATCCTTGGAGGGCGTGCTTATTTGTCTTTGCAAGACCTAATTGGTGGACAATTTTGGAGGAACAAGCCTAACTTGGGCTTCCATGGGGCCTGAAGCCCACAAGTTGGATGCCAAGGGCCCGCATGATAGATGAAAGAGACATACCTTTGGAGGCCTATAATATTTCTTGAGAGGCATGATCTAGCCCTCACATTCCAAACATTTTACCCATGAGAGGCAAAACGTCATATTTTGGAGGCTTGACGTCATGCTTGAGGGGCTTGAGGTGGTGATGGATACACAAGGCATGCTTTGAAGGAAGAAACATTCGGATCATGAAGAAGAAGGTTGGATTGGAGACACATGGCCTTTGGATGCCCAACCCTATCATCTCCAACTCAACGTTTGGCCTAAAAGTGCCAAAACATCCCTCCTAAAGGGGTGGCGTCACTCTTAGGGTTTTCATTTGTGCAAAAAATAGAATTTAAATATGAATTGTTTAATATTATTTTTGTAAAGGTGCAAGATTAGGGTTGTTGACCCCTAGTCTTTTGGTTTACCCTAAAATTATGTGGACAAACTATTTTAGTGACAATTTTTATAAATAGAGATCATAAGACCTCATTTCATAACATAACTCTCCCATTGTGCGAAGTAGAGGACCGGAATTTTCGCTCTCTTTGGCTAGTTTTTGTCTTGTGCTCTTGTGTATGGCTATATCTTTGGTTATTGGTTGATGGAAGTGATGTGGTGGCCTTGGAAGGCTATTTTCTAGCTATTGTGGTGGTTTATCTTAGCTTTTTCCTTGAATTGGTAAGGATTTTTACATTGTGCTATCATTTGTTATTAAAGTTAAGTTTATTTTCTAGCGATAGGTGGGAAGTATAAGGGCATACACCCCCACCTTAGTATCCATCATTTTATGCTTACATTTCACTTGTTTAACAAGGGTTTCTAAGAGAAGTATAAGTACATACACCCTCTTATCCTAAACCCTAGCTAGAGATACTTGTCTTGGGGAGTAAGAGGATTTACACCCCTAAAGAGGTAGTAAATATATATATTTATTTGCTTGACTCCATTAACCCAATTATTGAAGGCACTAGTCATTACTTGTTGCATTGGAGAAATAAATGTTTTCCTTGGTAAACGCCAAATTTTCAAGTTTTAAAGTTGTATCTTTGGGAAAGTGTTCCTTGAGCCTTTGGCTCCCTTGCCTCATTGAGATGTCCCCTTTCAACCAAATATTATTATTGCTGATACAAAACTAACCGACATCCAATAGGGCTGCAAAAAAATAACCCTCTAACCAGTAATAACTCTTAAATTAACCCTAGGATTTATCCCTAACTTTTCCCTTACTCTGTACTAACCCTAGCGCATCTATTGGGATATTTAGAAGTGGTTTCCAGTGGTTGTTTTATCTTTTGGTAAAATTGGTTTTATACATCCATAAGGATGATAATATCACTACAACAACCTCTTGTTTCAACCTTGCTTTTTGTGCTAAATTTATTGCTTAATCATTGATGAGTTGAGCTAGATTTCACTAGCTTGCCTCTTGTTTATTTTATCATATTCTTAGCACTTATATTGAAGCATTTAATATCTTTATTGAGATTATATATATCATTTTTTTTTCTGCAATTACGGACAGCAAGCTTAACGTATTTGTTCAACTAACACATTTCAAGTATCCTTGGCTTTTATTGTGTCTTCGGTGGGTACTTTACTCTCAGCGGGTTACTCAATTCATACGGAAACCCTTGAACCTCCCCAACACCCCTTTCCAATCTCTTCCTAACATATAGAATTGACCTCTAGGGACATCCACTCATACTTATTATTTTCCATCTCAATCCCCCCTAGGGTCACCGAGATTCCCCCCTTGAGGTGACTACCTCACCTCTAAAGTGATGGGAACACCTAACTAAGGTAACAATGGGTAGGTTCTCTCCTAGTTGTTGAAAATTGGTGGTTGGGTCATGATTTTACCAACCTACAACTTGTGCGATAACATATAGTAACTCCCAAACTAGATACATCCTTGGAGATATACGGAATCAAGGACTTAAAGAACCACTACAAGAGGAACTATGGAAGAATCATAACCTCAATCATCATATTTTGTCGTTGCCAGTCCTAAATGTGATTGAATATATGGGTTTATTTTGCCTACCTAAGTGTACAAAACAAATCTGTGTCAACATCATACCAAACCAACAACTAGAAGCGGTTGAGAAAGACTAATGAAAGATCGTGGAAATTGCAAAAGGATGACCCCTGCAACTCAATATATCATTTCACGAAAAATCTCGTAAGAGTTCATTGAAATAATCAAAATCAAATGGAATCATCATTCAACGAGTTCCAGGAGAACCATAAATTAAACATTGTCACATGATCTCCAAGATCCTTGCCAAATTTTCCTTCTAACTTTGGAATGTTCGAAGGTAGTTTTTTGAGGACTAGGGGACAATTGGGATCATGAAAAACCCAGTCGCTCATCAATTTCAATAGTCTAGAAAATTCAAAGTTGTCGGAAAGGGAATCCTAGTTTGTGTCATCGAGTCCTGACTGCCAAGGATGGAAGCCTAAGGTTGGTTGGAACCCATAAAAGAATGACCTGGGTTTTAAATGGAACAAGGTTGCTAGGAAGAGCTCATGTATTGACGAGGGTTATGATAAGAACTAGGATATCCATGACCAAAGGGAGGAAAATATTTGCTTAATGGGTTTCCATATGAACGGGTTTCCCCATTCCAACATCCCCTGCAAAGAGAAAGTCCATTGCATGAGATTCCATGGAATTTGGAAAGGGTTGCCCCATGAAATCACCTTGAATGACAGAAGGGGATTACTCCCAAAAGAAACAAATAATGTAAAAGGGTTTGAACCTACGAGCATGTCATAGCATCGAAATCCTCTTACCACCCCACCTGATAAAAGGATTGGCCCCAGAAACAAGCCCAGAAGATGGAAAATATTCAATTCCAACCAAAGGAAATGACAAATGGATATCACCCCTGTCCCATGGGACACCTTACAAAGGAGTTGAATAACTCCTTGCACCACCACTGGGGTTAGAAAAGATCAGTTTGGAATTGGTCGAGACCTAAGGCATGCCCATAGTCGACATTCCAAATGAGAAAGCATTAGAGATGAATGATGATGATGGTGTTGCACTCATGGGATGATTAGGTCCAATAGACAAAGGTATGGAAGTACTAATCGGCCCAGTTGTTGTAAATTACATTACATTCATCATCTAGGTAGTAGAGTGAGGAGGCGAGACTCTTCCCCCAATGATAACAAAAGTGGGGGTATGAGTACCCCTGAACCCTGACATAGCACTAGTAGTGTTTGTGATGGACCACTGAAGAGGAAAAATATCAATGTAATTCAGCTGAGAAGAAGTCAAAATTCCCAAGAGAACTAGATCATCAGGTTCAATTAAAGAAGGGTTGTACGGTCTAACGAAACCTTTGGCTTCAAGATCTCCAAACCTAGCTACTTCTGGCACAGAAAGCGTTCATATCCGTAATTTTTTATTCTAAAAACTATAAAGAACCTACCAGTTCAAAAGAACCTACTTTTTCAAAAGAACCAGTTATGTACAATCGACGCCTTTGAAGAGGCAGTGGAGGATCCACCCTTTCCGACAAAAGACCTTGAATATTTCGAGACCAGTGGAGAGATTGGTATACCACCTTAAATAAATGATTCAATGTAGCTACATATAGACATCCATAAAAAATACTAAGAACAAAGAGCACACCACTCAAGAATACTAAAGGCAACAACACAAGAAAACAACAGAAAAGGACCTTCTGGAAATCGGCATGGGTTGATTAAGTCTCAAGATCGATGAAAAAAACAATGAGAATAAATTACACCAAAATCCACATAACAAACCTACATGGTGCAAGTAACCCTTGCTTCATGAGGCACCCTCCAGGGGTACTGAAAAACGTGATGCGACGTATGCCCTAGATACCCAGAAGCCCCCTGCAGTCGCCTATGTGATACCTAGGAATGGAAACTAAAGATACAAAATCATAGTTGGCGTCTAGACGAATAATCAATAATAGGGATTGTACGTATGGGAAGGTTAACTAGGCCCAAAGCCCCAAAAGCACCGACACCACAAGGGGCCATATGGTACTTAAGGAACCCCCGTATACGTAACAATCCAAAAATACTCGGACAAGTATTAGAGGGGTAATGTTCTCCACTTACCCTCATTGACCTTGTATTTAGCTCCAGGTAAGAGAATTTATATGGCCACACCTATATAAAAATTGGATTTTTACACTCTCTAAGTCATACTCCTATGTTCAGTTCACAACCTTGGAGAATTTACTCTCCAACCTATTCTAATTCCTTAACCTAAAATAGTTGATGAACCCTAGAAACAAAGTCTACTAAATTTTAATTTTAGAGTTCATTTTAGAGGTTGTTGTTTACACAATAGGTATGATCATGCAACTTAATGGTGTTTTATGACACTGTAGAAAGGAAATGCTATAAGAACATTGTTGTATTTATGAAACAAATCTTATCCTTAAAGCGAAAATAAGGGTTTTGAACACTTAATGCAAGCTTTTCAATTTTTAATGCAATTCTTTTCCTTTTCTTATATGCAATGCAACTTTTATTTTTCATGGAAAATGCAATGCAATCTTTTGAAATATACACGACTTTTGACATTATTTTTCAAAACTAAAAACTGACAGAAAACAAGAAACCCTAGACATCTACAAATGCAACTAACTGTTTATGAATGCTAGAAGGAAGAAAAATATGCTACAACCAAGACTTTTTCTTTTTCCTTTTGAGTTATGAAGAAGACAAGAACTATAGGGAAAAACTAATCTAAAAATCAACACCTTTCTTATTCGATTTCTTGCAAACAAAACAAAAGAAAAACTTGAAAATGAATATAACTTTTTCTTTTTTTTTTAACTATGGAAATGCAAAGGATAAATTTAGAACAACTCTTAAACTAAGACTTCTAGATTATATAACAGACTGTGAAAGCAATCCAGAAACCAAATGACTCAAAAGAACTCTTCATGGCACTAACCAAATCCAAAAGAGACTCAAAACCATAAAATCATCCAAAAACTTGTTTTTTATTTTAATTTTATAATCAAAGATCAACGTTTGAGACTACTAAGGACACTTATAGAAACCAAGAGAGCCTAGGAGAACCCTAAGAGACCAAAACAAGACCATGAACAAGAAAACATGAAACAAAATACCTCTTTATAGGACTTGTGTGCACTAGTCACCAAAGCAGGGTGTGTATGTACGCACTATGCTCTCTTTTAGGTCACGTATATATGCTTATGTTATTGAAAAACAAAGCGTACAATACTCAAAATTTAAAGAAAATGCAAGAAAGAAACCAGATTCAAGGACTAGAAAGAAAGTCTAGGTTTCTAAACAATTGAACTTAACAATAAAAACAAAAAATCAGTGAACAAAACAAAACAAAAGCAATACAAGCGCCCTAAACCAACCCAACAGGAGACGATCCCCAATATGGTTTCCATTTCTTTTGATAGAGAAAGTTCTCCTATGGTTTTGGGTTACAACCACTAGCACAAAGCATTGACCAAAATACCACACTCAATCCCATAAGAACAAACAAGTAGTCTTATAACTAAATAATGAATTTGTTTATCATAAAGTAGGAGACAAACCTATTCCAATTGTTTGATGACAATCCCTCAATTGAAACTCTTGCTCCATTTTTCTACTTCAACAGATCCTTCAACCACTTGCACACAATGAAGAAGACAAATGTAAAGAGATAGTTACAAGATAAATAATTTCACATAATATGATTGAAAACAAATCCATTAGTGTTTTAGCTAATAAATTTCCCAAATATAATAATCATAAACTAAAACATGAGATCGGAAGGGAAAGAGAGTTCTTTATTAATAAACAACATAATCAAGGGTAGTTACAATATGTAATTGTTGTGGCGCTACTCCGAAACCGGACTCCAAGTCCTTCCACTTGGACTAATGATCATCAACACTACCTCCAAATTATATGCTCAATAATATCCAAGAAAGAGGAATGAACTCTTTCTAACAAGATAAGAGCAAGGATGGTTGGAAATAGGGGTTTCCATACCTGAAGGGGATAAATCAAAGACATGAGATGAGGGGCTTGCAAACTAGGCAATCTATGGCTAGCATAATGGTGTAAAATGGCATGATGATCTCTCCTCTATCCCTTGCGTCATTTTTATACTCCAATGAAGTGGTTAGAGTAGTTATCCATGGGAAATAAGGGGTTGGGAACTGAAAGAACCTGTAAACCCCTACCAAAATTTAGCAAAATTTTGTTTTTTTGAGCCAAATAAATGTGTACATTGGTTGATAAAGGGAAAATTGCATATGTACACATGTTTCATAGTTGATAGGGCACATATATCTCAAAACATGAGGTTTTTTAGTGATTTCTAAGGAGGAATGAAGGTGAATTGAGACTACAAGTAGGGAAAGGGAATATGAATCAAGCCAATAAGGCATCACTACATTTGAGGTGGAAAATGATTCTATAACAACTAGCCCCATGTGTGTGGGTAATGGGGGCTAACGTAGCATCCACTCATACCATGGTGGTCAACAAGGTAGGTCAACTTGCGGGAGGCATAACTTTTGCATATGAGCTCTGATTGAGGTGTTTTACGCACCATTAGAAAAGGTCTCATATTGTAGAATACCATTGAGGATGTGGAGAAAAAATTTAGACACGGTAACACAAAAACATGTTTTTTAATCCCTCAAAATGGCTCGGAAAGGTTCTAGACCCCAATTTTCCAAACTAAAACCTGCCACTAAAATGGCCCTACAAGTCGATTCCTCAATTTTTTTCCACCCAGAAAGTACCAATATAGATAAAAAATTGTATGATGATCCAATATGGATCATACCTCCCTGTTTACGGAGAATTTTGGTCCCAAAAATATTTACTAAATGAGGTAAGGAAATTTTTCCTCTACCTTCTCCCTAGAGCACCATTTTGTTTTTCCTAAAAGTTGTCCTTTTAACCAAATCTGCCAAAGGTCAAGATGCCCTTGTCTTGTAGTTCTAGACTTCCTCTACAAAACTATATCTTATGCTAACTCTGCACAAGCATATGGTGTTAATCCCTCTATGGTAGATAGGACCAACTCCACCTCCTTATGCAACATGGAATTTTCATAGAATTTCAAATTCTCCACATTCACTACTAGTAAATGTGGATGTATGGGGGTAGACTTAATTTGTAGGTGTTATCTGTCACCTTCTACAATACCTCAAAAGGGCCATATTGTAGATCCATGATCTTATTACCAAGGCCCTATAGTCTTTCCTTGTTCAATTGTAAGCAAACTTTGTCTCTCACTTTAAATGACTTCTCATTCTATGTTGATCATGCATGGCCCTGTACTTTTACTGTGACTTCTTCAGCGTTTTTTTCACTTGCAAATGGATCTATCTAATATTTTCAACAAATTTCTATGCTTTGAATGCTCCTCCTATGATTTCTTCGCTCACTCCTCCTTGTTTTCCATATACAACATCCAAGGGCGAAGGTAGTAAATACCCATAGAAAGTATCAAAAGGGTACTTACCAGTAGAAGTGTGGACTGCTTTGTTATATGAGTGTTGAATATAGATCATATTTTTATCCTAGGTTTTTGGATGCTTCTGATTGTAACCCCTCCAAAGTTGTACCAACGTCCTATTGACTACTTTTGTCTACCCATTTTATTCTAATTATATATCTATTCAACTTCATGTCCATATTCTCCCAAAGTGTAGTCCAAAAAGCACTGAGAAATATGGTATCCTTGTCCAAGATGATGCTCCTCGGTATCCCAAATTGCACCCAAACGTGTTCAAAGAAAATGTTTGTTGCATCTTCTCCATTGATGGTATTTTTACAAGGAATAAGAATACACATCTTGTTGAACCTATCAACTACCAAAAAAAATATTCACATCCCTTCTGAGTTGTTGGTAAACCACCCATAAAATCCATGGAAATACTTTCCCAAGGTCGAGTGGGTATAGTAAGGGATGGTATAGACCTTGATTTATATCAATGGGCTTGTTGGTATAACAAAGTATGCATCCTCTAATATGTTGTGTTACATATTCTTGCATTCTAGACCAGTACACATATCTTTGTAAGTTAGCAACTATCTTCCCAACACAAAAATGGCATGCAACCTTGGAGGCGTGAGCCTCTCTAATAAGCTGCAATATTTCACCTTCAGGAACAAATAGCTTGTCTATATTATAGAGTAACCCATTCTAGAGATCATATTAATCCTTATTGTCACCTTATTCTACATGAATTTGGCCCTGTAGCTTCTGAAACACCTCCATGAAGTCCTCATCTTCTGTGTATGTCTCTTTGTATGTATCATGTGTAAAAGGTTCCATGTGCATGAGCATTCCCAAAGCTGTAATATTGGATGTGGGTGGCCTTGAAAGCATGGCCATGAACTTATTAGTGCTACCCTTCTTATACTTGATGACTAGATGAAATTGTTGCAAAAATCTCATCCACTTGTAATGTTTGGTTTGTTAAAGCTTACTTTGGGTCTGCGTATACTATAGTGGATGGTGATCTATGGATAATGGTTTCATTTCCCATCAGATAATGCTTCCACTTCTTAACAAATTAAACAAGGGAATGGATTTCATTATCATATGTAGGGTAGTTCAAAACTCCCCCATGAAACATCTTGGAATGATAGCATACTGACTTACCTCCTTGCATTAAAATTGCTCACATAGCATACCCACTTGCATATGTCTCCACTTCAAAGGGACTTTGCAAGTTAGGCAATGTGAGAACTAGTGCTTGACAAAAATTTCATTTTATCTCATTGAAAGATTTATATTGATTCTTTCCCCACTGGAATCTATTTCCTCTCCCTTTTATGGCGTGGAATGGTGCAACTACTGCTGAAAAAGATGTTATGAAATTACATAGGTACTGTGCTACCCCAACAAATATCCTAACTTCAGTGACATTAGTAGGAACTGGTCATTTTATGATGGCCTCCATATTTTCAGGATCTATCTTGAGCTCCCCTCCACTGATCACATACCCTAAATACAACAATAATTGTTCATAAAACTCACATATCTTGAGGTTATCCAACAACTAGTTCCTTTTTAGAGTCTCTAACACCTACATGAGATGTGACATGTGCTCCGCTCAGGTAGAAATATTGACCAATATATCATCCAAATACAATATAACAAATGAATATAAATATGGGTGTAACAAATCATTCATTGGTCTCATAAATGTATCCAGTGCATTACATAAACCAAATGGCATGACCAACCATTCATACAAAACTTGCCTTGTCTTGAAGGTGGTATTCCAGGTGTCTTCTTCTTTGACACATACTTGGTGGTATCCTGATTTGAGATCCAACTTGGTGAAGTACTTGACATGTTGAAACTAGTCTAACAAATCTTCGATCATGGGTAAGGGGTTTTGATTCTTGAGTTTGATCTTATTCAAAGATTTGTAGTCGATACACATCTTCCAATTCGATCCACAAGGTGGGGTGATCGATCAAATTACTCCTTTCTCTAGTAGTTGTTGCAATTTTTTCTTCACTTCATCCGCTTCCAGAATAGACTGTCTATACAACCCAATATTTGGTAAATGAGATTCAGGAAATAACTATATCTCATGATCCACTTCCCTCTTCGGTGGTAGTCCTTTATGCTCCTGGAACACTCCTTTATATTCCTGCAAAAAGTCCTCCACATATTGTTTCTTATTTTAGTGCATCCCTCTAGGGATGCCCTTACTCCTACAAATTCATCACCCGACTAATTCTCTTGTAAGAAAAGAAAAACATACTTCTTACTTGAACTAATCAACTTTTAAACTTGGTTGGAACTTACCAATGAGATCTTTAATTTACCTTTATGCGCATTAATGAGGATGGACTTCCAATCCTTGATCAGGTGGTATTGGTTTTTTCTCTACATGAATATCACATCCCTAATATACATGTAGTGTCTTCCAAACACTTTACCACTAACAACAAGGGGTATTGCATCTTACTCCACTTTATCAATAAAATATGCACTTAAAATAAAGTTGATATTAAAGTGTTTCATGACCTTGATCTATGCATCCTTGTTTACCCACCCCAATGGATATGGGATAGGATGATCATGAAACTCTGACCCAATCTTTATGACTAGATCAGATAATATGGAATTGGCATGTGAATCAGAATCGAATAAAGTATATACCTTGTTCTTCTCGACCTAGATCTTGACATGGATGAGTTTTTTCATCTCCTTCTCTTCGTTGTGATGAAGGATACTCAAATTCACCTCCTATTGCACTCAAGGGCGAGAAATATTCTCATCCACATTTGAGATCCTCTATACCTGATTGCTTGAATCTATGGCTAGAAGGTTCTTCTTCTTGGCATCCTTCTTACAGTTCTTAGGTTTCAGCTTTGGATGTAGTTTCCAACACTTTTATTCAGTATGACCATTGATATCAATGGTTACTTAGATCCTTGTAGTGATTTGAAATGGCTATCATCTTCTTGTATTTCCCTTTCCACTTCTTCTTCCCCTCCTTGGAAGCATCTTGGTGATCTTTCTTCTTGGAAACACTTGGTTTTCCTTTCTTTTGGCCTATATTTTCCAGATCTTGTGCTATATTGGGCTTGAAGAGCATCAATTTCTTTTGGAAACGACTGTGTATACCCCCCAGATACTTAAGGAGTACATCTAGCTTCTTGGGAGAGATACCCAACATGGTATCCATATTTCTGAATTTGGTGGTGTACTCCTACACACTCTACTGTTTCTTTTTCCTAAAGTAATTCCAACAGATCCATTGGTCCTCTACATACCTGATAGGATAGAATTGGGACTTAATGAGGGTTTTGAAATCCTTACACTTAGTTACTAGTGGATCACCCTCTAGCCTAAGTGTCTCCATGTGGATTGCCCACAAAGTTAATGCATATCCCTCTAATTTCAGTCGAGCAAATAAAATATTATGATCCTCATCTATATTGTGAACAATGAAATATACCTCTAATTGTTGCAACTAGTGATTCAAATTTAGTGCACCAATATCACCTTGGTATGGCTTGATATCTACTTTTGCTTCCATTTTAAATAAATACTATGAAGGGGTAATGGCAGTGAAACTTGCATGCTCTTTCTTGTGATCTTTGCTTGACTCCTTTTTCGGGTCTTCATTTTCTCTCAGTTTCCCCTATAATTTAATCTTTGATTTAGAGCCTCTAGCCTCCCCGAATGATCTGATATTTCTTGCTAGATCCACCATGAGGAGGGCCATATTGTGAGAGATATCAATGAATTTCTCTTCTAGCCTCACAAATCTCTCTTCTACTAGATATCAAGGGTTGTTGTGAATAGACTCATCCTCCATGGCTAGGGTTTTTTGAATCTCTTCTGGATCCTTCAAATTTCCACAAATATCCCAAAGAAAACTTCTCTTATACCAATATTATCTATAAACTATCGTGGATATTGCACTAGAACAATTCATCATAACATATCTTATACTATTATGAAATCTTAGATTATGCAATTTATTTTCTCACGCCCTACATTAGTTATTACTAACTTATTGCTCAAATTTATGAAAATGAAAGAACGGGAAAAAATATACACACAATTGAGCACAATATGTATCATGGGAAACCCGATATGGGAGAAAACCCAGCTAAAAGATGAGGCATATTCTCTACTTTATTTTCTTCAATTATGGAAAGAAAGTACATAGAAAGAGGCACTCACTATGGAGTTTCCTTTGACACTATGGCATGAACGATTGCTACAAAATCCCCTACCTCCTCTATTATTCTCTCAAAATACCACTCCTCGGATGCTTTGCTCAACTATGGAACAAGTATAATACAAAAGAATGGAACCCTTTGTTAATATTATGGTAGCTGTGGGAGGTATTTACCTCCATGTGTGAACCTGACGAGAATAGGAGACTCCGGAAAGCAAAAGAAAACCCTAATGAGTTGGCTAATAACCCTAGAATTCTTGTCGGCTCAAGAAGATAATTTATATTTGGTTATTAGCCTCCAAGAGAAGAAGTCGGCCAGAATTAATAATAATATATTGAATAGACATATACCCAGAAGGAGAAGTCGGCCCCAACAAATCTAGCAGAACCACTATAAATATAGGGTGCCAATTATCATTTTGACATATCTCAGAATTGCAGAGAAGTAACTAGTGTGCACTGCAGTTCCCAGTTTGGTGTGCACTTGTGGAGGAGAGCTGCAAGTGCAGCTGCTGCAGCAACCAGCTTTCAGTGTTGGTTTGGACTATCTCTTGGCTAGGGTTTGGACTATCTGATTAGCTATTGTTGGTGCACTATCCTTGAAGGAATATGCGCCACACCTTGTTTGGCTATCTAGCCTAGGGTTTGCTTCCAGAGTAATTCCCAGTCAAGGTTAAGGTGCTCGGAGGGTGGCTTCAGCCTATGGTTTGGTGACGAGGGTATCGTCAATGGTAAAACGAGCACACAATCTTCTATATTCTAACACCCTTTCTCCTCCTAGTGGCACGATGTTGACGGGCAAAATTGACCATCCGTCAACTGGAAGAGCGAGTCCGGTCCGGGGTTGTCTAAATAACCCAAGTCGTTTGGGGTAACTCGTTCTGA
>ML795316.1:454820-465512 GCA_009831015.1 Picea engelmannii
CTCAATTAGTGATCAAGTTTGGACATTTTAGAATCCTCTTGGAATTCCACACGTGGCTAGCCCCATATGTGTGAGTAATGGTTGTTGACGTGGCATCGACTCGTACCATGGTGGTCAACTTGTGGGAAGCATAACTTTTACATAAGAGCTCTGGTCGAGGATTATTATGTACCATTAGAAAGGTCTCGAAGTGTAGAACACCATTAAGGGCATGGGCACAAGTTTTGGACACTGTAACATCAAAATATGTCATTTAATGCCTCAAAATGGCTCCAAAAGATTCAAGAACCTAATTTTCCAAATTGGGACCTGCCACTAAAATGACCCTACAAGCTAATTCCTCCAACTTTTTCCACCCATAAAGTGTGAATATAGATGACAAGTTGCATGATAATCCAATCTGGACCACTTTCCCTAGTTGATTTGAAGTAGCAAGAGTGATACATATATGTACATATTGATTATTGAAGAAAAAAGGTATAATGAATGGGATTTGTTGGATGGTGATAGAAACTATATGAAGGATGTAGTTGTCTTATGGATGATGATTCATATTTCCATGTGAGTTATGGAAGTACCTTTTTAGAAATTTCTATGATGAAGAATCTATGTTGATGAATATCACAAATATAGTTATATTATATAATATGGTTTGATGTATCCTTGAGGATTAAGTGGAATATGGATTCATCATATGAATCTGGTTAAGAGTTGGATCCATAGATGCTATATTGATCTTCCTTTCGAATTGCAAGCTAAATGCAATAAGAATGACTTGAAATATTCTGATTTCTTGTTTATCGATTGAAGTTGTATTGTGAGAACAATGGGTTATTCTCTTTTTCATGCATGTATGCATGCTTGATTACCTTAAAGATAGGTTGTTAAGGAATGGTAAGAAATTGTAGAAAGATCTAAATAATAAGATAATATAGTATGATGTTATGATAAACATTGAGTGGACATTCTTTTTGGAAATTGCTAAAATAATAGTTAATCTCTTTCGGAAGGATATTGATCAGTGGACTGGGTAGTTCCATGATGATAAAGGTTATCATTGCATGCCTGTCAATAGTAACTAAACATGGAAAGAGAAAAGAGACCTTCCATGGTAGTTGAAGGAGAACAAGCCCACATTATTGATTGTTTATTGAAATAATCTACTATGTTTTATATAAAGGATAAAATACAATGAATATGAAGGGTAATTGGAATATACAATTATGAGGAGTAATAACAATTGTATAGGAAATATTGAAGGCCTATATTTTCCCGATAAGATGGTTGAATTTGATTTGTTAAAATGGATATATAGTTATAGTTGAATAATTCATGTGTCCATTTTAGTTATCCTTATGGATAGTCATAGAATGGTATTTATGGGACTTGAGGAAAGGTTTGTTTTATGGAATTAGAAGAAAAACCAGGGTTTCTATTTAATCTTATCCTAATGAATTGTACATCTAAGCTTTGAACTTTTTGTTAAGATTGTATGTGATACCCATAACTAGATTATTTTTTTATTATGTTTGTTTTTTAATGAAAATATGCAATGGGATAGTGAAAACAAGTACCATAGGGAGTGCAAGAATGGTTTTTCATTGTATGAATGTGAACACTAGTAGATATGATTCAATTCATTTAAATTGAAAATGTTAAGTAGGATGTGTTGTGTGAAATTTTGTAGATCTTGATTTATGATTCAATGGATTTGTATGGTTGTCTATGAAGTTAACATAGGAATTATTGGAACTTGGTAAAATTTAAAATGCATAAGAATGAAATGATAATATATGGCATCAAGGAGGGAATTCAATAGTGATGCTTCAGATAAAGGTAATGATCAACATGCAAAATGAAAACTCAATAATGATTTAGTCGGGTAAGTGGATTGTTATTTATGAAATGATATATTGAATATGATTTCTTAGTTTATGGTATGTTAAGAATTTTTCCAACCTTGTCTAGTATATTATGGAAATATTGATCATAGGTTCCATGGGTAGTATGCTCTTGTTTTAGTGTAGTTAATTGTTATTGGGAAAATATTTAGTTTATCGTTTTGCATGGATTGTGTTGTGGTTATGAATTGGACATGGAGGAGATTTGTGTATGGTTGTTTATGATGAAATATTGTGTGTGTGTTGGGGGGGGTGGGCGTGCATGTGTGTGTGCGAGTGCAATGTTCCTTGTGAATGAGATGAAAAAGTATTGTTCTAGCAGGAGTGACTAAATGTTACATTGATAATGGCATAACCTATGTATGATTAATCACTTAGGTATTGCTTATTAGTTTTTTAGGACTGTGTTATTTGATAATACTCAATTCTTCCTAATCGATTTATGCAAGGAAGGCATAATGAATCTGTGAATAAGACTCGTTGAAAAAAATATATCGAGTTAATTATATGGCATTACACTTGATCTGTTGACACTATCATTATGATGCACATGATGTTGAGACCTTATTTTTTATTCATTTTCATAACACCAATTGCTTATGATTGTGTGCAAACTTTGGGCCAAGTTTTGTTCCAAGGGGGCAAGTATGTAATGAACCTCCCTTACTAACTCTACTTTGAGAAGGATTAGGACGTTAATCTGAAAATTGATTGGAGATTTTAATGACCATGTAGACTATTCTCTATATATGTGGCATGTGAAATGTACTTGATTGATGGTATGCATTTGATATTACTAATTGTTGAGTTGATTAGAATATACAACATGATAGATATATGCTTGGATCATGAAAGGAATACTAATGTTGTGAACCAATGAACTAGTGTGAGTGTGGCAAGGAAGCCTAGACTTGTTGGTTTATATGGAACCATGAAGGATTGTGAAATCCCATTTACCAATCTTGAAGATTTAAATTAAGTATGAAAAGGGGGGCATGATGTTTTGGCAATAAGACCTATGGAATGGAATACATGATTGAGATAATAAGGTTATCTTTCAATTTATATACTTGATACACAATTGTTTGCATATGTGCAGGTCACAAGGTGAGACCTTTCCAACTCACCAACATATGGGTGTGAAATGACAACCATGTCTTGACAAAGACATGGAGTCTTTAAAGGAAGCAGTGTCCATATTGTCTAATTATGATCAAGAGTTTTCATAGAAAGGGTGTGGACTCCTTACTCCCGAACAATTAGCTTCCAGATTCCAAGCTAAACAAGGTAATTACAATGACCCCTTATTGATTAAGAGAAAATAGTATTTACCCACTTGGGAGGGGTACTTTTAAATAACTCTGACCCCTTATTGATTAAGAAAATATAGTATTTACCCACTTGGGAGGGGTACTTTTAAATAAAGTAATAAGGGGGAAATGGGAGGGGGAACCACGTATCCCATGGATAATATAGTTTTTTTATTTTATTTTAAAAGAAAATAAAATAAGGGTTTTTTCATGAGGGTGAGGTGTCAATGAGGAGGATTTTTATAAATAGAAAGAGAAAAACCATGGAAGGGGGGGGATAGGGAGATGGGGAAATGCTACCAAAAATTCTAACGAAGGAAGCTTTAGTTGAATCTAGAAGTGGCATCTTATTGTTGGGGGTTCTCAATTAAAAAAAAAGTTGTGAGCCCATGCATTTGAGGGTCTTGGGGAAGAAGTTTTCCCACGGAGAGGTTGGAGAAAACCAATTGGCATTAGATATTTGGAATACGCTAGAAGTATAAAACTAAAGATCTAGTCAAGCAACTAAAGGCATAAAACCAGACAGGTATAAAATTTGTGTGCATGTTTCCAATTTTGGTATTATGCATTTGTATAAATTTAAACTAGTTGAGAATTCTAAATAATGGTGTGAATTTGATTTTCTTTTAATGGAGTATATAAACACGGTTGAGACTAACCCTAAAACTCCAAATGTGTCTATTGGAAAAATATATAAAATTATTGTAGATGAGAAATTCATTTACTCTAAGTTATTTTTATCGAACTTCATTTACTCTAAGTTGTTTTTATTGAAATCAAAATTACTAATAGAATTGAGGAAAAAACACATTTGTGTGTGTTTAGGTTTGAACATATATCTTGTTTATTGAAAAAATATATAAAGTTACCATACGACAATTTACTACCTATTGTTCCTGAGATTAAAATTAAGGCTCAAAGAATAATGTCAGGCATCGGAAAAATAAAGGAATGTTTTTAAAAGGTGTTTTTTCCTTCGTTAGTTATATAAGAATTAATCCTCAAATGAAATTAAATACAGAGCAGGACAAAGACCGTGATTTTTTGTTTGAGTCGATTTATAAAATTAGATGATGTGGGAGAAACTTACAAAATTGTGAAGCAAAATGAGGCATCAATGGAAGATGAATCTTACCTTGTTCATAGTAGAAGAAAATAAAGAATGCACCCTTGAAAGGATATGAAATACAGTGATCCAAGTAGCTCACATGTCTTGTATTTACTTACAGTGAATACAGAGGAAAAATTGTGTCCTTATCAAATGACCGGTTTAATGTGATTGTAGTAGCGATAGTACTAAATTGCAAACACTCACTTATCAAGGAATAACATAAGGAAAGCTAGAGATATGAAATACAGGACAAAAACATAACTCAAATTGTATAAAAGTTAGAATCCCCGTCTGCACTTGTATTAATACTCACAAAAGGAGAGTTTTCTCTATTACATCCGGCAAGAAGTAGCCTAAAATAGGTCTTTAATTTAGATATTTATACAAAATGGTCTCGACCATAAACAGTCAGACTTCTCCAAAATAATAAATATTACAACATGTAAACTGAAAGGTCACATAATCATTCTAACTCTTTACCTACAGGTAGAGGAGTTTCTTCTTCATATCCTCCATCTTGGAGACAGTTGGCATCTGATCATGACAATAGTAGGTGTAGGTTGTCTCATTTGTTTCCAGATGTACTAGATTTCCTGTGTTCGACACACTACATGCACCTGCTTACTAGCTGCACTACTAATCTGGAAGGTTTTGTTATGTCATTCGCCTCGAAAATATAAAACTTATTTTCTATATGAGGCAACCTATCATGTATCTTCGTCGCTTCTAACGATATAGTATGTAGTTTTAAACTGGGATCCATTATCCACTTGTTAATCTGGATAAGGTCGATTTGTTTCAATTGTTGGATGGTCTTCTAGGCCTCTTCTATGTTTGTCTTGGTAGTAAGTTGATTTTTTGCTATGTCAATCTGCCCCAGAGCCTCAGAGATACTATCTCTTTTGACGTCCAGTAACCCCTTGTCATGTGAAGACAATGATTCCTCACAAGCCTTACTTACTTCCTTGGCTAATCTCTTTCTTTCAACCAGACTTGTCTCCCATGTCTTCAGGACTATGTCACCTCAGGTTTTCTCTGAAAGAGACAATCAAGGGATATTTTCCATTTCATCCCTCGTTGCTATTAAAATGGCTTCCTGGAATGTAGCTCGAGTTGTAGTGGCTTCTCTCTCCTTAATGTAAATGTTTTTTAGATAAAGGTTTGTCATCCTATAACAAATTTGAACAACTTCTGCTTTCGTAAAAAGGTTTTGTTGGGCTAATTCCAGCCTCCCTTGCACCTCCAATGCATGATCTTGGAAAGCGGCCACCTCCACTATTGTAACTTCAGCTAAATGTACCTTGGCCTGAAGTTGTTTGATCAATTCTTCTTGTTGAGTGGCTAATTCTCTATCAACCTGTGAATTCCTTTGGAACTCCTCAACACTCGCTTGCAACTATTGAATTTGATGCCTCTCGTAAGATCTGATTTGATCGAAATCCTGATTCATCTTATTTTTTACACTCTGTTCCACAGTATTTATTTGGTTATGCAACTATCTCACTAACAGACTCTTTTGTTTCAGTTGTTCCGCTAGATTCCCTATTGAACATTGATTTGTCGTGGAAAAATCCCCCAGTGAGCCTACCATTTCCATAGCGAAGTTTGCCTCATCTAAGGCTTGTCCATCATACAACACTCTGTGTATTTTAACAGTGGAACCCTCTCTTTGGTTCATTTCTCTTTTAACTATATCCCTCCTCTTCTTCCTGAAAAAGAAGTCGTAAGGGGGCATTTCTTCAGCCGAAATAGGAGTAATATCTTCTATAAATACGATTTCAGCATTTGGGTTCCCCTGACTAGACTATAAAGGTGTTACCTACTTGATAGGGATACCTATCTCGTTGGATGGTTGTTGCCCTGATGTGTTAGTAGCCAATTTATCTGGTGTGGATGATGGTGTTTCCTGACCCTTTTTTAACAAAGCTTCAATTTGAGATTTAGTTTGATTACCAGGTGAATTCGACAACGTGGTGTTTACTTTCTATGTCAAAACATCTATTTTCTCCAAGCTCTTTTGAGTGTCTTGTCCAATGGAACTTCCTATTTCTAAACCTTGAGTCTCAACTTCTTGTGTAGATGGAGGTGTCTCGGTTTATCCCTGCAAGACTTTAGGTAAACTATTTCTTCTATGTCTTTGGAAACTGTAGAAATCAACTAATTTATCTAGATCTGGAGTTTGGACTCGGCTCAACACCTCCTAGTATGACCTTACTCCCCTGAATATTTTATCCTTAGGGGAATCTTCATGCTTGTATCTCTTTAGATTGTATTGAGTTAAGAGTTTGACACGATCTTATGGGGATCATGCTTCTTGAATTCAATATCAACCAACTTAATTTATTCTATGGTTGTGGCCTCCACTTTTGAGTGGCCAAAATAAAACAACAAGAACATACCAATTTGTAAAGGGAAGGTCGGCCATACATTTTTCTACGTCGCTTTTAGTTCCTTGTTGATTCCCCCAGCTATAGTTTGATAGGATATCTCTCATCACACCAGCCGATCTGGTAGAAACTTTGGTAAAGCATGTGGGGGAAGTGAACACCCCAAAACCCTGATGTAGGATAAATGCTCCTCAATGTAACAGTCCACTACTTTCCCTAGGTTGGTCACGATCTTGTCTAAAATCCTAGGAGGTGGGCAACTGTAGAGAGAAATATGCATGGGCACCACCACATATTTGCATATTTCGTAGAAGAAATATTTTTCTTTATCCTCCCACAACTTGGAATGATAGAAATGTATGGGCTCAGCGTTAGTCAGATTCCAACTCTAGCTCATCAAAGGAAACGACGTCATAAAACAAATGGCATCCATAATGTACATCGACATGTAGAAAGGGGCAAGTTTCCCTTTGGCTTTTAAAGATTGATACTTAGTGATTTCCTTGGTCAAACTTTCCGATAATATCTTGGCCCAATTGAAAGAAAAATCTTCTACAACTTCATGCATGAATTGTACCCATGATAATAGGAAGTGAGCAGAGTTTTCTCTCCCAAAACATCTACATAGCATCATGGCCACATACATCATATGGGCATCTAATGAGGTAGTGGCATTTATTCCATGGGTGTCTGCTCTGAACTTCTTAGGGCATGCCCACCAGTTCTTGATTAAGTCAGGGTAATTCTTTCCACCTTGTGTGCACTCTTCTTCATCGAACTCTGTTAAGAAAACGACATTGTAACTGTATTTGAAAGTCGAAAATAATTTGTACATCACCTGTATATGTTCTGGTCAAAAAGACCCAACAACAATTTTCTGTGAATTGTGGATGCTCTTGGTTGATACGTCAACGTTCTCCAGGGCCCAACCTATCATGTCATTATACGGCACGAGTCTCAGTCACATGGCTATTTTATGCAACTCCGATTGAAATATGTATTCGAGCTTCGTCACTTGAGTTTTGGTCACCTCATAGCTCGACTCTTCTAGGCAGTTAATCAGTTCATATTGTAGGATGTCAAACACCTGCATCCAGGTTTTCATGGTATCTACAACTCTTTGTGATGTGTCTGAGAGAACATCTATTTTCTGGCTCGTGCTTTCACCAGCCGCTTTAGTCATTTTCCGCAGATCCATGATAGTAGTAAGCTTAGAACTGTGCTACCTGTTACAGGAAAACATGTAAACTACTTAGTCTGTTAAAGCTTGTTGTTCTGTGAAAACGCAAATGGAATTCAAACTTCAATATCTTTTTCACCTTGAGTGTATCAATTTATGAATACCTTTACTGACAATGCATTTGTTAACTTTAATGAAAAAAACTAGGTGGTGATCTGCGATCTTATTTGAAATCATTGTCGTTGAGATGTAATTAATGCCATTAATATTTGGGGGTTCTCAACCGGGAGATTGGATAAATAAGATTTGAAACTTTCCGAAATTTGGTTTAGCGAAAACTCAATCGCGAGATAATCTTGTTTAACCCATTAATTAATTGTGTTTATCTTTAAGTGTTTTTCGAGTTTTCAGACTTCGGGATTTGATAGTAGCTCGAGATAATATTTTCGAAACTCAAAATCGCAAAGTGATTAATCATTTTCTAATTTTCTTTAATCTTTAATTAACCCTTCTTAATGTTTACAATATTTCGAGAGCTCGGATTTCGTGAATCTAGAGTGTGTTGAATGGTTAATATCCGAACTCTAGATGCACGAAGCTTACTATTTAACTTTTAATTGGGGTATAGTTTTTAGGTATTTGTGGTTTTCATGCATCAACAAATTAAGTTTATTACCATTTCAGCATGCCATTACCCATAATGGTGTGTCAAATCTTATTCAGGGCACACGTGTACTGGGAGTAGGCTTGTTAGAGCTTGTTGGCCCTTGACCAAGTTTTGAGGAACACTTGGTCATATTTGACCATTTTTGGGACTTCGACACATTGTCAAAGATGGAGCACAAGGCGAAGCGGAGATCGTGGAAGCTAGACCCCCTTTTTGGGTCCTTTTTGGGTTTTGGGGGATAATGTAACAGGATCGGGATGTCAGCCCATGGGTTTACCCATGTTTAGGCCCCTTTTTGTAATGTATAAGTAGAAGTCTAGTCTATGTAAGAAGGGACCTTTTTTAGGACACTTGAGAAATGGCTTAGTGCTAAGAGTTGATCTGTGTGATATACTTGCAGAGCTGAGTGCAAGTATTGTAAGTGTTGAGTGCACATATTGTAAGAAGGTTTTGTGCTTAGAGCTACTCAGGGAAGGAGGATCTAGCGAGCTGCGCAGATCTCTTGTCCTACACGGAGTAGGTTTTGAGGCTCTGTGCTTGTAACTGATTGGCCAACAATAATACCGAAAAAGAGTTGGTGAACGTAGCCCCGGGGTGGGGGTGAACCATGTAAATTTGTGTGTCATGCTTTGTGTTGTTACTTACACGTGTTTTCCCTCTTTTGTTAAGTGCTATGACATGTTTAGATAGATTTACTTATGCTTTGTGCTTAGTAAATATGTATAGATGATAGATTTGATGTGTATGAAGTTGCTAAGTTCTTGGTCTACCAGCCGGTATGTTGTATGATGCTAAGTGTTGAATCATCTTAGATCTAAGTATATACTGCAATGCTCTGTGTTATCTACGGAGTGAGATAAGGGTTAACTCTAGGTGAACTATTGATGTTAAGTACTTTTTTAAGTGTGTAATCACAGATCTGGATCCCAGCTAAGGTTGTAGACACATGAGTCCTACAACCACCCCTGCCTCTACCTCAAGTGAGACTTCATCTGCTTCGCAGGTGTTGCCGAAAGGGCCAGTAGTTAGGGTTTTGTTGGTGCATTATTGTAGCGTTGAACCCTGGGTCTGCCCCTGTGCCAAAAAATGGTTATGTTGCTAGGACTTGAAACTATGATTGTTGGGAACTAAGGAAGAAGAAGCTTTGTGCAAAGATTCATCTTGAACTTGTGGAAACTCTGTGCGTAGATCTGTTGCTGTGATGTGCAGTACTCTACTCAACCTACAAAGCTTTGTGCTGAAGAAAAGAATCCATATATGAATAAAAGAGATAAGATCTGTAATCTTTGTGCTCTGATAAAGGTAAGAATAGTTAAAGGTTTTAGACCTGGAAGCTTTGTGCTCAATAAGTGGAAATTTCTATTTCTGGAGCATGAATTTAGGTATGCTTGATAGATTTTGTCCTAGATTGAAAACTAGGGCATTGTTAGATGAAAGAACATTTGATATGAATAGATCTGATAAGAATAATGAAAGATATGTTATACCTATGCATAGAAAGAATGTTTGGACTAACGAGTGGATGCAGGATCCTAGAAAGAATTTTTTGCAAGCTAGTCATTATGATCCTAGTGCACAGTATAGGAAAAGTTGGGGATCATTGAAGATAAAGAGAGGATTAACTCTTTGTTATAGTTGCAGAAGACCATGACATATTGCTAAGGAATGCCCTGGTGTTACACATTATTTTCATCATCCTTATGACCATTAATGATGTAAACCTATATGTTGCCTTCAGAGGGGTCAGTGGCCTAAGTTCCTGAAGAGAGAAGGGAGAAGAACTTTTCCTGAGAAAAGAAGTTGCATTTTCCCTTGTAAAAACCCTGTAAAAAGGGAAGTTCGTAGGTTGATATATAGGCAGGGTGCGAGAATGCCTAATTCTCGCAGGTTGCACCATAGCCGGGTTGCGAGAGGTTCACAGGTTGCTCTATAGGCAGGGTGCGAGAATGCTTACACGTGGGAAAAATGAGTGTTTTCTCGAAACTTCTAGAAGGAGAAACTCCCATGGTGAGGTGGCATCCGAATGGTTTGGATCTTACTTGCTTTCATGATTTAGTGGGATCATCCTAACCTCCTCACCTTATCCTCTTCAACTTATAAAAGGAGAGGAGCTCTCATGGAGAAAGTTAGCTTGGA
>ML795316.1:469741-481519 GCA_009831015.1 Picea engelmannii
CTTATAATTCCATGTAAGGAATGGTAAACTGTGAGGTTGGGAAACCTGGGTAGTGAAGGGTACACTACAAATTGGTATCAGAGCAATTGGTACACTACAAATTGGTATCAGAGCAATTGGTACACTACAAAAACCTATTTGTTGCCTTCAGAGGGGTCAGTGGCCTGAGTTCCTGAAGAGAGAAGGGAGAAGAACTTTTCCTGAGAAAAGAAGTTGCATTTTCCCTTGTAAAAACCTTGTAAAAAGGGAAGTTCGTAGGTTGCTATATAGGCAGGGTGCGAGAATGCATAATTCTCGCAGGTTGCACCATAGTTGGGTTGCGAGAGGTTCGCAGGTTTCTCTATAGGCAAGGTGTGAGAATGCTTACACGTGGGAAAAATGAGTGTTTTCTCGAAACTTCTAGAAGGAGAAACTTCCATGGTGAGGTGGCATCCGAATGGTTTGGATCTTACTCGTTTTCATGATTTAGTGGGATCATCCTAACCTCCCCACCTTATCCTCTTCAACTTATAAAAGGAGAGGAGCTCTCATGGAGAAAGTTAGCTTGGAGCTTTTTGGATTGGCTAAGTTGTTTTTGGCTTGGGATTGTTAGCTTGGTTAGAATGGCTTTGAGATTTGCTTTGTCAAGATAGATTGTAAATAGTATCAGATCTATGCTCTCAGAATCCTTGGAGCAATAAGTGTGTGGTAAATGAAGGACAGTTGGAAGGGACCTTACGACATCAAGTCCATGGTTGTAATCTCTCTTTCACATTTAATATGATACAGTAATATGATTCTTTCCTATAAAGATTGTTGTGTTTTATTATATGATTCCTTGATCACATACATAGGTTTATATTGATTTTATGCTATTTTTATCACTTTGGTTGGTTGCGTCTTTTTGCAAGTTCATCATTATATGATCATTGGAACAGAGCTAGGATGTCGATGGTGAAAGGAAGCGATATTTAAATGGAATGTCACTCATCCCTCTTTAGTTAGTAAATTCAATATCTAAAACTTAAGGAAAGCGTCATGTTCTAGTGTGTTTTGTTCTAGATCTAGGTGGATCTAGGGAGATCAGTTAGTGTCTGCACCTACCGATTAGTCCGATAACACCTGGGAGAAAACCTAGTTGCCTCTGTTGTAAGGCTATGGACCATGAAGTGTTGGATTTCCCTAGAATGATTGCTAGACTTGAAATGTTGAATATGGAGCAAGCAAACCCTGAAGGATATCAAGAGACTAAGATTATAGAAGAACCCCAGAAAGAATAAGAGGTTATGTTACTGAAAATGAAAGAAACCCTGAATGAACATAAAGATGTCAGTTTGTCAAAAATATTCAAAGAAAAGGAGAAAATCGAAGTAAGAATAGGAGACTTTGACATTGACTGTGCTCTGGATGAGGAAACATAGATGAACATTATGACAAAAATCACTTGGGAAACCCTAGGAAGGCCTGCTATGGTTCCTTCACTAGGAAAAATAGGGTTGTTTAAGGGAAAAATGGTAACTCTATGTGGCACGATTACCCAGATAGCTATGAGTACACATGGAGCTTCGACAGAGGAATAATTAAAAGTTATTAAATTTATTGAGGATCGTGCCCCATTTCCAGCTTTGTTAGGCAAGATCTGGATTGAAAAAGACCAAATCCGAAGAAAAGAAGAAAAGGAAGGCCTAGAACAGAAGAAGCAAGAACTCATGGAATTTATGACTAGAAGGATCACCTACTTGATGAAAGAACAAGAGAACAGATCTAAGCTATTGGACACCAGGGACTTGGACGTCGAAGCTATAAGAGAATTAGAGGAACCACAGAAGACTGAAATACCTAAGCCATATGTTGACAGAGTATTACCCTCAGATCTGAAGAAAGAATCTCAGCAATGCGAAGTGACTATGTCAAGAGAAGATAGGGATCAGAACGGGAAAAGACCAACTGAGTTGAAGACTACCGGGAATAAGGCTAGGAAATTAAGTAAGAAAAAGGCGAAGATTGAAAAGTTACAAGAGATCCCAGGTGGAACACTGCAGAAGGAAAAATCATAGGAATTGAACTTTGTCGAGATATCAAAACAACGACATATGGAACTTCGTCCTGGCATAGCAATCTAGTCGTTGGACTGATATACCCGTTCGGCTTCTGCCGCAAACGGATAGAAAAGCATTAAAGGATCATTGCCAGACCGTTGGACCTCACCATAACGAACATATCTATGATAATGAAAGCTTCATACCCATTGCAAGCATACCATTGATGAATTTCCTATTTAGCTCGTCGCGTCGTGCCTGAAGAACACTTTTTCCAAATGAAAATTCGAAGCCCGCATAACTAGTGATTGTATATAGTGGTCATTGCAAGAATATTGTTCATCCTAGTGCAATATATAAGATCATTGTGCCCCGATTATCTTTGCCGAGTGCGTATGTCTGACAAGCTCACTGCAATTGAGGAATTCGTCACAGAGGTCCTTCTTGATTTAATGACTGAGAGAGTCATGTCGAAAAGAGGAATTTACACCAGAGTCGAAGCATCATCGACGAGAGGAGTGCAAGCCTCCCCGTCGACTGCTCGAGCAGGAACATCTCGATCCGGCGTGAAAAGGAGAACTAAGCATAAAGACGACATAGCCAACGCGAAGTTAGTGCCATCCATCATACCAACTTGCATACCCCCTCCGAGCAGTGCGATTAACAAGGACAATGTTCCTAGAGACTTTTAATACACCCTGGTCACTACATATCTACCAAAAGGGGTACGCACCTATCGCGCAGATCAAGACAAGGTTACAACGTTGAAGTTTTGTGACTTCAACCTGGGGGCCCGTAAGGTTTACATCATGCTCGCCCGGTATAAGTACTTGACAATAACTAAGAGAAAGAATTCGAAGATCGTCCCTCAACAATGGATGATGAACCTCGCACAGTCTACTTTTCTCAACGTTATGAAAATACCACACTTCGAAAGACAACAAGAGGTGAATGCTTGTGTAAAATTGTTGCTAGCAAGTTACCACAGAGGATACATGTGGTTAAAGCGTCACATAACTGTTGATCTGGAACTGATCAATAGGATCACCAGGCTTAGCATGTAGGGCCTTGATCCCTAGGATTACTACCCTGGAAAGACCGTGGACTGCGCTCTTTCACAGAAGATTAAAGAAGCTTATGGCAATGTCGAGAAGGGCACGCAAGGCTACAAGGTAGCCTCTATCGAAAGTGGCACAGTACGCCTCGCATGTCAACTGATCGTAGGGAAGATGGTACGTAAGAATCGACCTACACAAGTATCAGGCTTTGTAGTTGACCTCGTAGGAAAATGTGCAGAGGGACTACAGATGAACTGGGCGAAGTACCTGGTAAACCAGCTAGAGATTGACTGTAGAGAAGCCCAATATCAAGGGCATGAATTTCATTTTAGTTGGCTTCTAATAATGATCGCTTTTGTTGCATGGGAGCTACCGGAAGGTGCCACCTTCCCGGACCTCGACCCCTTTGAGCCACTAGCCATGAAGTTCAGTACATTTTGGTACTCGACCAACATGAACAAGCAATGGCAATCGAATGTCGTTTTCCACACGTATTATAACCAATTGAAAGCAACCATAGGGGGTGAACCTCGCATAACCCCAAAAACTTTACAAATGTTCCGACCTCTGATAAAGTTCAGCGCGGACCGCCACTTTATATACCTAACTCCACGCGCCGCTGAGCACCAGGAATAGCTTTAGTCTTATTATAAGCTGATAGAAGAAGACCTAGAAGAGATCACCAAGGAATGGTCGACGGACCTCCTTGTTGCAGTAGATCCAATGGACATTTCATACATCAATAGCCCAAAAGATGCACAGGACACACCTAGGCCCAGTAAGACAAAGAAGACAAAGAAGCCTAAAGAGGCTCAGGATGTAGATAGCAGATCTGTAAGGATGAATTTCGTCACACCAAATCAAGGAGGTAATGGAAAAGACCTAGAGGAAGTCAAACATAGACCGGAAGACGAAGTTGAAGTTATAAAGAAGAGAAAAGGATCACCTTCGAAGTCTCCCTCCCGGAAGAAATCGAAAGCAACCATAACTAAGATGCAGACCATGCTCACTCCAGATGACTTCAGTTTCCTCCTCGCAACTATGAATGAATCCATAGAAGAGATAACATAAAAGTAGGAAGCAAAGCAAGAGAAGATATATAACAGGATTGAAATTGGGCTTCAAGAAGTGAAACAGGCACTCCAGTCTATCCGCACAATCTCTATTATGCCTCTGCCAGAAGGAACAACAAAAGTGGGAGAAGAATCAGTTCAACACCGCAAGATTGTTGATACAATCGAAGTATGCCTTCGACACGCACATGAAGAAAAATCATAGGTTACTCAGGCCTTAAATAAAGTACAAGAGGAAATCATAGAACAATGCTGAGCCATGCAACAAGAGAAGGATTCTCTCCAAGAAAAATTTGAAGAAGATAGAGAGAAGATCCAAAAGGAGAAAGAGCAACTGCTCACGAAGTAGATCGGGATGGAAGAAGCAGTTAACTGAGCATTCTGCTCCGTCACTGGCTTAGAAAAAAAGAGAGAAGAACACTTCGAACGTCAAGTGATGAAGCTTGTTGAAGTTATTCAGTAGCTTCGGCAAAGGGTCATGGAATTAGAGCTTCAAACTATACCAAGTACCCCACAAGAAGTGTGCAACCAGTGAGAATTGAATGCTCAGAGTGCAGTCGAGAGGATTAAAACACTTGTTGCAGAGTGAAAACAATTAAGCAGCAGAAGTGCGCAGATATATGAACAATTATCCAAAGACCCAGAGTTGAAKAAATTGGAGTCCCAACTCYAGGAAGCAAAGYARCACACAGATACAATACAGGCGCAACTCAAGCTCCTGTCACCCATCAAGAGGATGAAGAGATCCYAGGAACAGCGCACCGCCCAACAACTTTTTCTTACTGTTATCACTCCAAGAAACTCTTTGAGGTTGTAAGTCAAAGCTGCTTGGTAACTTAAAGTAAACTTGTTTTTGTGTTTTTGTATGTGTRGATCAATGGGATAACTCAATTACAGTATGGTATTCAGACAGTCAAAGTGAGAATCAAATGAACCAGTTCTCTCAAGGATCAATAATCAGATGATGGCCTTTAAGTGGGTGAGAAAACAATGYTTATAAACCAAATACAAAGTGTAGGGTTTAATAAACAATGATAAGAAACTATTAAGCAAGTTATGAATTGACTGATGAGATGACAGTCATTCTGCAGTTAAAACAACTTGAATAAGAGTACAGAAGGAAAGATGAGAATCTGATATCAATAGAGAGAGAAAACTGTGATTTGTATTATCATATCAAACAACCTGTTTACAATATAGTATATTTCTGTATCCAGAATCGACCCCCCTGTTCATCAACAGTTTGTGGCTTTATAGCCTTTACAACAGATCTCAGATCCTAGAAAACTGGATCTGGATTTCTAAATATAGAAAACATAATACAAGACTAAATACAATAGGATAACTAAAGATCTAGTTTTTATGAATCAAATTGTCTTCAAAAGGTCTTTGACATCTGGTCTTTATCATTGATGTGCCTCTGATGTGTCAATGATGGGAAAGACACATGTCTTCAGTGGCTGAAAGCTTTTACCAGCTGTCAGAAAAGTTTTAGCTGACCATGTGAGCATTTACCCAATATATTTCCACAAAATCTTGAAACCACATGCTTCAAAATTTGGTGATTAATTCTTTGATACCATCTTATATTTTAAATGACCCAAAGATCGCTCTGTTCGAGCTCAACTCTTCAAAATTCTCATTCTGCAGTTTCACCAGCTATTTCGCCTTAGGATTTGCTAATTAGCTTATGAAATCTTTGCTTTTCAACAACTAATTGGTTATAATTTCGCCTTCCGTGCTGGTGAAAACTCTGCTTTGGCCAAAACAAAATCTTCAAAATGGGTACACTCTGCCTCCATGGCTGCCATCTGTCCTTTTAGAATTTGAACCAAATTCTATTATTGTCTTCTTTGATTCTCTGTGCATAAGCACATAAATATTTGTGGTTCAAAATGAGTCCTTTATTCTCTCTTAAGTTTGTTCCTTTGGCATTGGATCAGATGGCAAAGGCTCTTGCCCATGTTCTTCTTGTAGGTTCTCAACAACTTCAGCTAATACATGTATATCATTCTTGATTTGCTGATGTAAACCTTTGTATAAAAACATTCATTCCGTTTGAAGGAGTCGGATAACATGCTCTCTTGAAAAGATTGTTGGCATTGTTTTTGCTCAGACAAGGGTTTTTGTTGTTCACTAAAACAATGTTGCAGTTGTTGTTGCAAAAGATGATGCTGAGAAGAGTTTTGTTGTAATTGGTGCTAAAGAAGATGATTTTGTGGGGATTGTTCCTGTAGGTTCTGAGCTTGTTGCTGAAGGATATTATGTTATGGTGCCTGTTGT
Organism: Picea engelmannii; assembly: GCA_009831015.1. Classification (NCBI taxonomy): domain Eukaryota; kingdom Viridiplantae; phylum Streptophyta; class Pinopsida; order Pinales; family Pinaceae; genus Picea; species Picea engelmannii. The sequence goes on from ML795316.1 coordinate 476,174, forward strand.
TGCTGAAAAATATGCCTCTGTAACTGGGGACTCGAACTACATTGAAACTGTTGAGATTGCAAATGATGTTGCTGTTGAAACTGCAAGAGTTGTTTGGAAGGATCAACACTTCTCATTTCATGTAAGGTTGCAGCAACCATTGCTTGGTACACATCTGGTTGCATCTCTAGCAAAGTAGAATCAAATCTCTGTTGCATCCAATGATTCATACTCATTCCTTGGAAATTTAAAGCCTGAACACTCTGATCCCCACTATCATCTCTCATCCACATGAAAGGTGTATTTATGCCGCCATCATCCTCCTTAATACCATGAAGCGACGACATTCCCTACGGCCAAGAGTGTTTCAATCTAAGAGGGTAGGATGATGAATACATGGGAAATGTTGTCAAAGGTTCAATCTCCCAGAGTGATATATGTGGTTGTCTTTCACCAGCAGTCGACTCATCCCAACCAACCTTAACAAAACGCCAATGTGAATTTGGCCATCGAACCTGATCTAAGTTACTTATGCCAGTTATGGTGCCCATATATCTGCGAACACTTGACTCTTCTGTCTCAAATAACATTCTAAAATGCATTCCAATAGAAACACGAGTACGATAAACTACTTTGACATACTTTGCCAGAGGTATGACAAATCCATATGGCCTTGCCCTTGGATTATAGAAAATAGTAAATCGACTATTTGTAGCAGCAACAAGGAGCCCTATATGCATGCTATCACTCGAGAGTACCAATGACAACATTACAGCCTGTGGTATGTTTACTTGTCTGATTCCCAACAACAATTGTCCCTTCTCATTCCAAATAAAGAGCACAGAATCACCAGCTGCAAGTCTTTTGGCACTGACAAAAACACTCCATCCCGTTGTAAGCAGATGCCTCTTGGGCTGACCCCAAAAAATATGCCGAAATTTCCATTCATTTACAAGTATATGTGGTAGCTTGATTTAACTTGTGACTTAGTTGTAGATTAACCTGTCGACTTGGCAATGCTGGTAACCGTCACCATTTGCAAAACCGGTAGTTGTGCATGTATTTGTATAGACCCTGCATGATACACTTATACGATTTGACAATCGACACCTATTGATAAGGTGAAATAGAAAAGGCGCTCAACGTTGCGTTGGTGGTCTTGAAGTTTGACTTGTCGATTTGGCATGTGGATTTGGAGTTTTGCATGACTCATAGATAGCATAATAGCATAAGAATAGGACATATAATTTTAACTCATTGCTTGGCTTTAGTATGGGTTTAGTGGCATGTGAACATGAACTAGGGATTTGGCTTGAGTTTAGTATCACTTGGAGCGCCCACCACTTCATAACAGAAGTACATTTATTGTTGGATAGTATAAAAGCCAATAGAGCTAGGGTTATAGGTTAAGTATCATTTATTTTTCATTTTGGTATTGTAGACTTAAAATAGAGAAATAAAAACTCTCAAGTAAATATGATCAACTAGAGTTTGGTTAAGAAAGATTGGGAATTGGAGATATAGACAGTTCCTCTTAAAAATTTAAAAATTAGCTTATGGAGAAAACACCCAAAAATACCAGTGCATTTTTTATCGCTAACACTTACCATGCAGAACAGAGTGATGGAAGTCACCTAGAAACTCCACCCGAGTCAGGAGGCGGCCTATCTATTGTTTGAAGAAATTGAAGGCCAAGGAATAGTACTAGAACAAATAGTTGTTATAGTTGAGCAGCAACTGGAAGGGCCTATCAGTGAAGCAGTTATTCAGGAATTCGTTGAGCAAGAAGCAGTAGCACAGAGACAAGTCGAAGCAGCTCGAGCCAAGATTGAGACCTTTGAGGCAAAGTTACCCAGACCTGAGTGACTCGGGACGAGTCACAGGTGAGTTTTGGGGTCCTGTAGGCCCTTGACCAAGTTTTGAGGAACACTTGGTCATATTTTATCGTTTTTGGGACTTTGACAGCCTGCCAAAGATGGAGTGCAAGGCGAAGTGGAGATCGTGGAAGCTAGACCCCCTTTTTGGGTCCTTTTTGGGTTTTGGGGGATAATGTAACGGGACCGGGATGTCAGCCCATGGGTTTACCCATGTTTAGGCCCCTTTTTGTAATGTATAAGTAGAAGTCTAGGCTATGTAAGAAGGGACCTTTTTTAGGACACTTGAGAAATGGCTTAGTGCTAAGAGTTGATCCATGTGATATACTTGCAGAGCTGAGGGCAAGTATTGTAAGTGCTGAGTGCAAGGATTGTAAGAAGGTTTTATGCTTAGAGTTACTCGGGGAAGGAGGATCTAGCGAGCTGCCCAAATATCTTGTCCTAGGTGGAGTAGGTTTTGAGGCTCTGTGCTTGTAACCAATTGGCCAACAATAATAGAGAAGAAGAGTTGGTGGACATAGCCCAGGGTGGGGGTGAACCACGTAAATCTGTGTGTCATGCTTTGTGTTGTTACTTACATGTGTTTTCCCTCTCTTGCTAAGTGTTATGACATGTTTAGATAGATTTACTTATGCTTTGTGCTTATTAGATGTGTATAGATAATAGATTTGATTTGTATGAAATCGCTAAGTGCTTGGTCTACCAGATCCGGTCTGTTGTATGCTGCTAAGTGTTGAATCATCTTAGATCTAAGTATATATTGCAATGCTCTGTGTTATCTGCAGAGTGATATAAGGGTTAACTCTAGGCAAACTATTGATGCTAAGTGATTTGTTATGTGTGTAATCACAGATATGGATCCCAACTAAGGTTGCAAACACTTGAGTCATGCAACCACCCTTGCCTCTACCTCGGGTGAGACTTCATCTGCTTCGCAGGTGTTGCCAAAAGGGTCGTTAGTTAGGGTTTTGTTGGTGCATTGTTGTAGCATTGAACCCTGGGTCTGCCCCTGTGCCATCAAAACTCTTTTCAGACATCGGGACATTGGAGTTGCTACATGGTGAAACCCTCGAAGCCCGAAACTCCGAAGCCCGAAACTCTAAAGCAGTCTCTAGAGGCTTGAGATTTTTAACAATCAAGCGGCTCCAAAAACTCGGGCAAAAAGGGATCGTTTGATCGACAAGGAAACTGGATCGACGGTGGGCCTTGTACGCGCCTTAAGGCTTAAAAATTTAAAAGTGTTCCAACACTACCTGAGATGAAAAATTCATTTACTCTAAGTTATTTTTATCAAACTCAGAATTACTAATGGAATTAGGGAAAACCCCATCTATATATCTTGTTTATTGGAAAAAAATATAAAGTTATCATATAGTATTTTACTTTCTAAGATGAGAAATTCATTTACTCTTAAGTTATTTTTACTAAACTCAAAATTATTAACAAAAATGTGAAAAACCCATTAAGAGGTTTTCTACAAGTGAAGGCATAAAACCACACATGTATGTTTCCAATTTTCATATTATACATTTGTATAAATCTAAACTAGTTGAGAATTCTAAATAATGGTGTAAATTTTAGTTTTTTTAATAGAATATATAAACCTGGTTGAGACTAACCCTAAAACCCCAAATGTGTGCATTCATGTTTGAATATATATATGTATAGTGTAGGGTTTACTGCCTGAGATGAGAAATTCATTTACTCTAAGTTGTTTTTATTGAACTCAAAATTACTAATAGAATTGGAGAAAAACTCCATCGACCTGTGTTTAGGTTTGAACATATATTTTGTTTATTAAAAAATATATATAAAATTATAGTGTTCATGTTTGAATATATATCTTGTTTATTGGAAAAATATATAAAATTACAGTAGGATAATTTACAACCTAAGATGAGAAATTCATTTACTCTTAAGTTATTTTTATTAAACTCAAAATTATTAATGGAATTAGGGAAAAACCCTCATTGTATGTGTTGAGGTTTGAAAATATATTTTGTCTATTCCAAAAATTAATAAAATTACAGTATGGTAAATGCTTAAGTTTATTAATTGATATATGATCATAAAAATAAAAGTAATTGTAAATAAAATCATTGTTTTGATATTTGTTACAAATATTCTACTTTTATTAATTGGTATATGATCAAGAAAATAAAAGTACTTGAAATAATTGTTTTGATATTTGTTACAAATATTATTGTTTATTTTACCTCATTCATTATGAAAAGAATCTATGTCATGAGACAAGGACACTTAATACATATGGTTTAAGAGAAAAGATTATTTACTCACTTGGAAGGGGCAACTGAAGGGGCGCTTTTAAATAACTCGCTCTATATATATGAATTAAAATAAAGTAAGAAGGGGTAAATTGGAGGGGCACCAAATAGCCTGAGTTTTTTATTTTATTTTAAAAGAAAATAAAATAAGGGTTTTTTCATTAGAGGGTGAGGTGTTAATGGAGGAAATTTTTTAAAGGAAACTTGGTTGAATTGAGTTAGAGTCCATGCATCTCGGGAAAAAGTTTTATGTGTGGGAGGTTGGGAGGAAAACTTGTTGACATTTGATAGTTAGTATAAGCCATACATATATATGAAATTGAAGAAGTGAAAGCATAAAACGATATAGGTATAAAAATTCTTTGCCTATTTCCATTTTTGGTATTGGTATTATGTAGTTGTATAATTAGAAAATTATAAATAATGGTGTGAATTTGAGTTTTTTTAATGAAGTATATAAACCTAGCTGAGACTAATCATAAAACCCCAAATGTGTGTCTTCATGTTTGAATATATATTTTTTCTGAGTAATTTATGGTTTACTCTAAGTTATTTTTATTGAACTGTGTTGATGTTGATGTCAATGTTTGAACAACATTGAGAATACATTCTTTTATATATATATATATATATATATAATATCCAAAGGACACATTTTTTCATGGATGATCACCATGTGTTCATTGTAATTATATTTTCATATACAATATTATCTCTTATGAAAAAACAACATGGTATTCGGATCAGGCTTAACTCTCTCACAGGAGGGCGCGGGAAAATAAGAGAGATAGTTTGGCTCTTCAGAGGGAGTGGCGAAGTATAGATGCATTGCAGGGTAGTGGATGTCTTGGGGACATGTTGTAGCTATTTGAGAGCTACCCATAGGCCTTGGATGCATTGGTTGTGAAGTCACATGGGTGAACATGATGAGGTACAGATGCATTGCAGGTTAGTGGATGGCCACAGGCCTTGGATGCATTGGTTGTGAAGTGACAAGGGTGCACATGATGAGGTACATATGCATTGCGAGGTAGTGGATGTCATGGTGACATGGTGAAGCAATTTGAGAGCTACCCATAAGCATTGGTTGTGAAGTCATGCTGTACTATGGATATCTGATGAGTTCTTGTGGTAAGAAAGAATACCTCCCTAGTTAAGGGGGAGTGTTTAAAGTTTGTATACTTCATAAACAAGCTTTCAAAGACAAG
>ML795316.1:485971-501148 GCA_009831015.1 Picea engelmannii
AGGGGAGCTTTCAAAAATTGCCTTGTTTTTGGAGGTCCAGACAAACCAACACACGATGAGTGGAAGATGAGGATAAATAGTGTCTAAAAGGGACCAGTTTTCCATGCAGTCTTGTAATGAAGTTCCCATCCACCGAGAAGTTAGGTTTAGAGAAGATAGAATAAAATACCAAATCTTCTTTGTAATGGAACAGTCACAGAAGAGATGTAGGATCGATTCTGAGTCTATTTCACAAAGAATGCACAGATTTGGTCCAGTCCATCCACGACGATGTAGTATATCCCAAGTAGCAATTTTGTTGTTTAAGGCAAGCCATAAAAAGAGCTTTTTCTTTAGAGAAATGGGCCAATGCCACAAATTTATGCACCAACCCATACAACAGTGATCCCAAATGGTAGAAGAAATAACATTATAGACATTCCGAATAGTTAAAAGACCCGAGCGATCCCCACCAATCCAAAGGTAGACGTCATCCTCCGAGTGTAGTCGAATCCCTGCTTCAGTAAGCGTTGTGCAGTATCGGGTCCATTCTAGAGCAAGGGCACCCGATAGAGGAAGAGTAATTTATTAGGTAAAACAAACTCCCATCATAACAATATGACTTTTACTATAACTCTAGTACCAAAGTTGTTTTTTGCCTTATTAGAAGTAATTTGTACCATTTTTAATATGTGAAACATTTTGGTGCCATTTTTAATGTGTAGAAATGAGAAGTATTTGTGTTAATGCTTTTGTTCAATTAATTAATAAGAAGTTATTAATTCGAAATTTAAATTATTGTAGTACATGTATCCCCTTTAAACTGAGGAGAAAGAGGGTGTGAGTAGTGGTTAGGGTTCGTGTTAGAAGTTTTAAAGGTATATTTGCATATTTTTATTTTTTCATACTTATTGGGGAATGTTTTTCCTTAATGATAGATAACAACATGTATGGTGGGGGTCTACTTTCATGTTTGTAAAAAGAATGGAAGTAGATCCTAGACTCTATGTAAAATCAATAAACCCCATCATCAAAGCCATTTTGTTTCCAAAAACTGCCTAATAAAGAAGTTTAATGAGACATGGTCAAAGCTCTAAACCCTAAAGTCTTATGTAATAATGAATTAGGCTCATGAGAGATGGGTCATAATAAATAACTCGAGTATTAAATATTCCATCTAGTGAATCCTAAAAAAAAACAATAAAAGATGAATCATAATAAATGATTTAGATTCATAATTAATGAATAATGTTCATGAGAGGTGGATCATAATAAATATATTTGAGCATTACATATCTCATCCAATTCGCCCCCAAAAAATATTTATTTCGTTTACACATACATATCAAAAAAATCGATAAAAGATGGGTCATAGTAAATGACTTAGTTTCATAATTAATAAATAATGCTCATGAGAGGTGGATCATAATAAATAACTTGAGTATTAAGTACCCCATCCAATTCACCCTCAAAAAATATTTGTCATGTTTACACATGCATCTCTATTCGTGATCAAAACACCAAACTCCAATCTTCGTTATCAAAACAATTAAGTGGTCTTTGATGATAAGGATAGCTATCGTTGAACACACCCTTGAAAGTGAAAGCATTCTACTACACAATAAACATCTAATGATTTCCCCATAAACATCTAATGCAAAAGTTTCATTTCACATTTCAAAAGTTTCAATTGCATAGATCTTCATCAGGAAGATTAGTACACTCCAATCTTCTTTATCAAAACAATTAAATCGTCTTTGATGATAAGGATAAGATAACTATAGTTGAATACACACTCGAAAACAAAAACATTCTACTACACAATAAATATCTAATAATTTCCCCATAAACATCTAATGCAAAAGTTCCATTTCACATTTCAAAAGTTTCAATTGCCGGGATCTTATGCATGGATCTTCATCTAGAAGATGAATGCACTTGAACTTACCAAGAAAACACTATCATACCACAAAATTTTTGGATCTTCATCTAGAAGATGAGTGCACTTGAACTTACCAAGAAAGCACTATCACACAACAATTTTTTTATCCCTGACATAGAAACCATCCATGACAAACCATGTTTCCCGATCTTTATTATCTTCCCCGCTCTCGCGTATCGTTTTCATCTTACCCTTTTTAGTTTACCGAGGGGTGAAGGTCGAGGGAATACGGTTATCCCACCTACGAAAACAAAAACATCTAAACCATTACAAATACGGTTGTGGATAAGGAGTACACGCGTCAAATTAGATAACGATGAACGGGGACCGAGGTTTCCCGGCGGCCAGCAGACGGGAAAAATCTTCTTGGTCGGCCGGAGGGTTGTTGGGGAAGCAGATAAACGTTGTGGGGAATGTGCACGGCAGATTCTCAGCTTTAGCACGACCCCTGATTTTAATGAATCCGTCCACAGCCCTCTGAGCCCTGATATATATCCATATGGTGTGCTTCTGTGCAATTATGTGGCTCTATGCAGTCTGTTTTCCGTACTGGAAATGAGCCCCAATATGCCCATGGGTGTTAACCAGAAGCCCATGATAAATTTTTCGAATTATGTAAATGAATCCAAGGGATTATCCAAGCGTTTTGAGGGGAGCCCAGAAGGGCAGTTTTGTCCTGATAATGAGAGTGCATTGAATGGAAACGATGGGGACTGTGTGTCTTCTTGTTCATCCTCGTCGATAGGGGAGATTAGCAGCGGCAGCAGTGGAAATCCTTCTACATTGACCAGTTGTAACGAGGAAGGCTCGGGGGATATGGAGGTCCAGAGCTCATTCAAGGGGCCTCTTGACACTCTAAGCTCAATGGAGGATGCATTGCCTATCAAGTAAGTTTGGTTGCAGGAACTTTTGTTTTTCTGTTTTGCATAATTGGGGGTTGAGTGGGTATGTCCATGGCAATGGCCAGAGTTTAAACTAGGACAAATCCATATAAACCAAAATTTCCAATAAAAATAGCACAGGCCCATCTAAACCAGAATTTCCAGAGACCTATCTAAACCCTGTTGTGATATGCCCCTATCAAGGTTGTATATCTTGAGTTCCAATATTTGAGATATCCCTTGTTTGTACGAACTTGAGATCTTCATCCTTTGGCTTAATATTTGATGCATCGGCAGGCTATTTGTGTGAGTTCGAGATATGCATTCTCTACCTTGGCAACCTTGGAGTGTATATCAAACCTGGGTCTAGGTAGATTTGTGCTGGCGTTCACATTTAATGCATCCAATGAACTTTACACATCAAGGCATGGGCGCGCGCACACAGGGAGAACTGATGCATCAACCTCGCCACCCCGTAGGCTGTAAAATGCACCTGGCTTCTCCGTGCAAAGACATTGCCCCTATCAGCTGTCAGTGTTTACCTAGGAGAAGTTGCCGTTATGTTCACATAGTGCAAGATCTTAATCTCCTTGTTGTGTGAAGTTAACAGCTTGTTAATGCAATACAAAGAATACAAATTTCTGAAAGAACTAATTGGGTTTTCTTCTCAGGCTAGTATGAATGAGAGCACAAACCCATTTAAACCCCCTTTCATGTTTCAAGTATATGCGTCTTCGATCTTCGCAATCTTGAAGTGCATGTTTGACTCTGGTTTAGATAGATCCATGTTAGTGTTCGTATTCAATGTACCCAATGAATTGTGTAGATTTAATACACCCAATACGCCATGTCGATTCAATTTACCCTTACATGGGCACACACTCTAAGTTAAGATGGATTAGTCCTGACTCCTACCATACTTGACAAATTGGTAGTTGTTTGCATGCAGGTTTTTACAATTTTTGTTGTCAGAAACCGTGCAAAATTTTTCTAGAGGACTTCACTTATTATGTGAAGTTGAATGAATATATAAGAAGGATTTCACTTATTATCTGAAGTTGAATGAATATATATAATTGAATGAATATATATAAGAAGGATTTCACTTATTATCTAAAGTCGAATAAATGTATAGAATATCCATCGTAACTCTGGATCTATCAAGTACTGAAAGGGATAAAATTCTAACTCTGGATCTATCAAGCACTGAAAGGGATACAATTTCTCGAGGTACAAACTTTTTAACCAGTAAAAAAATTGAGGAAAGGTTTGCACTTAAGTGATTTGTTCCCTCTTGATCCTTGATAAATCCAGGGTTAAGATGAATCTATGTTAGTAGGTTAACTTAAAAGTCAACATGACTATCAACATTACATTCACTCATTAGTGAAAATCTACTTCATACTGGGCTGTAGAATACACCTCCTGGCACAATAATATATTTATTATAAAATTTATTGCATATATAAATATTTATGCATGAGAAACAAAGTGCATTATACTTTGTTTGCTCTCATTTATTGAGGTGCTGGGTAGGATGTCAAATTTCAACACTCCCCAACCCCACCTTCACTGGGGCTATAGAATGCATCTTTCTTCTCTAGGTGCAACAATTCATTTGGTTGAAGTTACATTTCCATTTTTTTTCTAATATTTCCAATATATTGCCTCGGATCAGAAAATATGTATTGATCATGTTGTGGTTTCTTACATTCATTCTGAAAACTTTCCTGATCAAAACGAAACAATATTCTTATAGAAGTCGTGGTTTCTAAGAGTCGTAATCAGATGCCCATGAGTATTGTAGACGAAAAAAGCAAATGCATTGTTGGTTGGGGAAAGGCCTTTGTATCAAAAGAGTGCAAGCTCTTGCCATTACTAGCTGTATGGGAAGCTCATATAGAGGTTAACAGATGTAATGTACTTTATCGAAATTAGGACAACAAGACTTCTGCTTCCTGTAAAAATTTATAATCAGAAAAACAGGTTTCTGAGACACTGGAAACAATTTTGACTATTGAGCATTGCAGATGAAAGGAAACTAACGTAACTCTATGGAAATTGCTTTATATGGCTGAGAGAGCACAAGATCTTATTATCAGTATGTAGGAAATTCGCATCATGTGAGAATTTGTATTTTTTAATGACATGAAAGAGATCAACAGATTTAGTGTACTTTGAACAGTTACAAATTCTTTATTTGAAGGATGCAACGTGCTATGGAATTGGCTGTTTGCTTTGATAGACTGCTAGATCTTATTTTGTGGTCAATTTATGGAATTGGCTGTTTGCTTTGATAGACTGCTAGATCTTATTTTGTGGTCAATTTTTGTGTGCTGGTGTGTGAAAGAGACCAGAAATATAGTGTTATGCCGTAATTGACCCCTTTGGCATGCTAAGAGTACAAGACCTTTGGGTCGTTGCCCCAAAATAAAATGAGAATGATGAATGCTGTGCGGTATAGCTTCTTAGCTGGTGGAGTATAGCTTCTTCAATTGTCAAAAGAATAGTGTAGGGTGTTTATTTAGAAGAGAAAACGAATGTAATATTGTTTTGAGCCTTGGCTGTTTTGGCAGTTAGAATGTGGGATCTTATTTATTTGGTTGGCAAAGTCCATAGATGCCCAAATTGCAGGATTTTGTGCTGTTGGTTGACACAGACTGCATGATCTTATTTTTAAGGTCCATTGCAAAATAGTGGTTGTGTGTGATGCGCATAGAAACAGGATTCTTTATAATTCTTCTACGAGTACCCCAAGTTGACTCCGCTCTTTGAGTCGGCGAGTCAAAACTCTTGGTCAGACTCGGTTTTGATAAACAAGTTTTCTGAGTTTTAGAAGCTTATGTTCCCAGACTTTTTAATAAGCCAATTTATTGCAATATTGTGTGTTAGGTTGTTAATATCTACTAAGTTCAGTGGATGATTATGGTAAGCCTTGACAGAGCAGAGTGATTTTTCATGTCATGCAGAAGGGGTATATCAAATTTCATCTCTGGAAAATCAAAGTCCTTCACAAATTTGTCAGATGCAGTTTCCGTCAAGGATCTTGCCAAACCAGAGAATCCTTACAATAAGAAGCGAAGGCATCTGTTAGCCTGTGGAAACAATTGGGATCGGCACCGTTTCTGTCCTCCTCGAACCAACATTGCAGGAATATCCAAGAAACCAATGCATTCTAGCAAAAGCACACTGGCCCTTGCTATTGCTATGAGTAATTCTGAGAACAATATTAGAGATTGTGAACAGGTCTTGCGGCTACCTCCCCTGCCTCCATTACCTCCTCGAGGAAAATTCCAGAATGTTGATGCTGCACCGAGGCCACTTTCTCTGAAGTCATTCTCTCTAACCGATTTGCAGGGTTCTGCTGGATGTCATGCAGCCCAATTTTGAAAGTTATCGAGGTAACAAGAATATATCATTCTCATATAATCTCTTCATCATATTTAGCTTTGGATCGACTCTGTATAAAAGAAGTTTGACGTTCAGTTATATGCAATAACGGATCGGAGGCTCTGTCAGGAAAAAAGGATGGATAAAAATCACTGACTGAGATGTATCAGAAAAAGAGGTGTGCTAACTCTGATTGACTGAGAAACTGCTTACACTGAAGTAACCAAAGTATGGTGCTCCATGTACATGGTGTTTGATATCAGTAGTCTGACCTAGAAGACATTGTCTTACCAGATGGTCTTTCAATATGAGCCATAATTGGAAAAGACCATGCATTTTGATTTTCATGTGTATATACTTAATTTTAGTAGCCTATGAACATCATTTCTATGCCACATAGCATGTAAGTCTAATCATTTTTATATCTGAAATCTGATCAAAACAAATGTTGATGTTGTGATTGAAGTGCCCTTATACTATATCAGAGCTTTTGCGTCCTGAAGATGCAGAGTATTTGCACCTGCTTTTTAAACTATTTTTCGTGTTTGAATAGGTCATAAGTAATAACCTAATTTCCAGAAGGTAACACATGATTGCATAGGTCAACCACATGGGCTAATGGACTTTGTTCATCAAAAAGTTTTAAAATTGGACCATTTCTGGGATTTGTGGGTCATTTCTCCATTCCTCGGACCATTTCTGGGATTTGTGGGTCATTTCTCCATTCCTCGGACCATTTCTGGGATTTGTGGGTCAGTTCTCCATTCCTCTTATATCTTTTTAGAGATGAATGGTTAGTGAAAAACTTGAAAGTTCATACTCAAAGCCATGGCTAGTTATAATTCACAGTTATATGGAAGTATTCATAGTTGTAGTGGACATTGCATTATATATAACACACATTAATAAATTAGGGATTGTTCTTGAAAGTATAAGGTGCAAAGATTTGCTGAAAGAATGGATAATTGTAAGGATTAATATTTTTAAAAGGAAATCTTTAGAATTGAATTTAATCATCATGTAGAGACATATATGAATGAGATGTGTAATATCTGTAATTAAATTAAACAAACAGGGTGTGTGTATATATATATATATATATATATATATATATATAAAGTTGCAGGAAATGCCCCCAGGGCACGTACTAGTACCTAAAACACGCCGAAATGGGTATGGAACGGTTGGGAAATGTCGTCAGTCGTACCACACGATGTTTTCCAATTTGGAAACATCGTATTGTACGGTTGACGACATTTCCCAGCTGTTTTGACGCAAACAACAACTGTTTTTGTAGTTTTTTCTTGCTATGCAATCCTGTCCAAGCGACCAAGAGGGTTGTGGGTCCCTTGGGTGGCAAAAAATTCCCTCATTAACCAATTAACTATCATCACCATTGCACCCACCCTAGTAATTAATGGTAAAAGTGACATTCTCCTTTATCTATCATTTTACTTAATTTTTTTAACATTACTATTAATTGTTTCAGGATGTTTGAGAGTGGTTCCAACCTCATTGGACTTCATATGGAGAAAGTAGAATTTTAGGTCCCATTCAAAATTTAGTAGACTTAACAATTTTTAAGATTTCAAGATTGGAAGGATTACAACGTTTCCATTGGATTTTATCATGTGTGATGGTATGGAACTGGCATTTAATCAAGAGCACCAAGCCCTCTATGTACCTCGATGTCCGTTGGTTAACATTTTTGGGGTTAACCGATTCAGTTATGATAGCACTACTCTCTACAATACAAGGATGTACAAGTGTCATAATAGAGTTTATCCAACCCCCATGATGAAACACCCTTGAGGAATGATTCTCCTAGGGTTTAATGCCTCTCCTCTAGGATGGTGCGCTCTTTAACAAGATGTTAGTCCAATGCTCTTATTCCATGGTTGTATCTAAGTGTCCTCATGTAACTCTATGCCACATGTCGTTTCATGTTAATATATACATGGTTTTCCTTCTAAATGTCATTTATGCGTATCATTATTTTTTTCTTGGAAGATTATATATATATATATAGACACACACACACACACACACGATGTTTCCCCCAACATTTCCATTTTTGGAGTGATGACCTTAATGATCAAAACCCACAGTATGGCAACCTTTGTTTCACATAGGCTGCTATTTTAGTCTTCCATGAGACTGTCCAAGGATCTTCATATCAGAGTTACGCTTATACATTTTCTTAACCTTCTTTACTGTGTCAAATCCTCTTTTGTTTGATCACATTTATGGATCAAACCTTTCTTTCGATTCCAAACCATTCCAAACCATTGTTTGCCCATTTTACTCTTTCTCTAGTCTTTGGTTTTCACTCCAATGATTAATCTTCTTCTATAATTCTTAGACACCTTCTCAGGTTGCTCGACCTCCACTAGTCGTGCCCTGCGATTAATCTTCTTCAGAAGCGCCTATCTAAACCTCTACCTCACTTTGCACTTATTGTTCCTCCATGAAATCAACAAATATACTCTCGGCTTGAAGCTTTAGCCCTAATCACTCACACTTCCCATACAACCAAAGCTCGTGACCAAAGTTAATGACTGGCGCTTAACCATTAGCTCGTTCCTGGTTCGACTAAATCAACGATACAAACTTAATTGCATGTTAAATGGACAACTAACGTCATTTCAGGGATCGGGCTTTGGTTTGGATCCCGAGACGCTAACCCCTCAAAATCCATCATCGAATGATGCATGGATTGACCATCAACGATCTACATAATTTTGAGTTTTGAGCTCCAATTAACCTACGCACATGTTCACTGTGTGAATTCACCACAATCGTCGATCTTCCATCTGCCACGATCTGGGGTTGAAATTACTCCTCGCTTCCACCTGAGATCCAACGACTGCAACTTAATCAAGTGATGAGCGAAAGACTCACAATCATTGAGACCTTCCTCCTTTTATCTTTCAGATCTACAACTCCTGTAGGTTCCTTCCATGATCGAAGGACCAAAATTCTTCTTGGTTTCTATTGAATTACACCGTCAACAAATGTTATCGATCGTTGATCACTTTGTTGATCAACGATCACTAAGGCTCTTCACCTTTCAATGTATCCACCTGCAATATTGATTTAGACCATCAATGTTACAATGATCGAAGATCATCGTTTCATTGAATGATCTAGTTTAAAATCGCCTTCTCCAGAGGGAGTATGCTCACATTAGATTCTTTCCCTTTTTCAGATTTAACCATTTCCAGAACAGGAGACCTGCAAACATCCATAACCAAATGTATAGAAAGTATAATCTCACTCCACAAAGACTTAATTCACACAATATACAGAGATTCATCAATCGACTAACAAATGGGGATACTCTCATTAATCAATCCTGTAACACTTGAGACAGAGTGTTTTCTATTAGTATACAAAGAATTTACATAAGGTCTCTCCTCAACCTTTTCTACCCTGATTATACATTGATTGGCCTCTAATTGACCTTTTGGCCATTCTGGCCTTTTTACACTCTCAAATTGACTTACTCATATTCTACTACCTCTATTCGAACCCCTTCTGCTTCTTGGCTCATACAATTATATACAAGAAAATTATGGACAAATTTGTGTTCAAATCCACTAATTACTCAACCAAGCCTTAAGGATTCTCTCAGATCCAAAAGTTCCTCTAACAAAATCCTAACTTTAGAATCCTCAAATGACCCCTGAGATCTATTATCCTAAGATCTCTCTCTCTCTCTCTCTCTCTCTCTCTCTCTCTCTCTCTCATGTTCTCATACATTCAAGAACTGATACAATTCATTCCTCACTTACATTTATCAAACCATATCCTATGCCTCTCTTCTAGAAACCCATAAAACATAGGAAAATACATTAAATCGATCCTTAGGGAACTCATTCCCTAGTAAATGAAAGACCCCTAGGTCTTCACCCAATGTACAAGATTTTGGACTGCATCAAATTCTCCGGGAATAAAAACTATTCATGATCTCCTGATCATGAGTTCATTCAGCTGCTTCATTCTTCCAGGGTACAAAATCTTGTGTTGTAACTGTCCATTTGCCTTGCTACTTTGTTGTTGTTATGTTGTTGGTGTAGTTGTTTCTATTTCTTCAGGCTTCCAAACTTTATGTTGTTGTTGTCCATTTGGTTTGTTGATGCAAAGTCCTTCAATCAATTACATTCTATTGTTGGTTGTCCTCCTCTTCCTACAATACCTTCTGTTGGATGTTCTCTTCCTCATTAGCATCCATAACATATCACTTTCATCATCCAATTCTATCCTTGGTTGAATGTCACTTCTCTGTAATTGTGCATACTTCACAACATCTTACTCATTCATTGTCTTTCAAAACAATGTCTTCTTCCTCGATCTCTGACTTTACATCCTGAATATGAAATCTTTGGCTCACTATCCTCTCTTCCAAGAATTTCAATTCTTCATACAATTCAACAAAATTATTTTGAATTGTGTCCTTTATGCAATATTCATCTCTTGGGTCTTTTTTCATCGATTCTTCCAAAGGTTCTACCTCTTCCTCTGACAAAAGATTGTCTTCCAACACTCCAACGGTGGAAAAATCCTTGAACACATCTCCATGAGGTGACTTTCCATCTTTTGTACCTGCATAAATTTTGCAAGATAATGTTGGTTCACTCTTACTTTGAACATAATTTAAACTTTGTTCAACTTCAACCTCCTCATATTCATAAGACTCTTGAACTTTTGTTGTTGTCAACATCATCATCTATTCTTCCATGCACTGAACTGTTTCTTCATCTTGCTCTTTTGCTGGAAAAATTTCTCCAACTAAAGTTTTGTCATTGTTTTGATGATTATTACTAGTCTTCAATTGATTGTCTTTATTAGCTTCTCCTATTACATCATTTTCCTCGTTATCTCCAAGGTCTACAAATGCATGCTAAGTACAAAATTCCTCTAAGTCAACCACCTTCTCTAAGAGCTTCATTTCTTTATCAATATGCATGAACACACCATCCAATTGTTGTTCATCACCTGCCAAATCTGTAAACATACACAAAAATTCAGAATTAAAAATACAAGGCTCTTCATTTGATGCCTCAAATACCATATCACCATGTTGATCTGAACTAGTCCAATAGTTCATGAGACTGCCAAGAAATCCCTCCTCAACATCCTCATCTTCATCTTCCCCAATGACCATTCCTTGCTCAGGTTCACATACAAAAACATGCATTCCATACTTAGTTGCTCTGAGTTCTTCCAGTATTCTGGAAGACATTCTTTTCCTTAGCTTTATCTACAGTGAACGACATCTCACCTTCTTCTTCTTCTTCATTGCCCAGTCACACCTCTGATCTTCCCCATATTCTTCCAGCCATTCCTCTAGTACACTAAGATGTACTTTTATCTCAACCATCTCTCTCTCAAACTCTTTATTACTTAGCTTCCTTATGCCAATTCCTTTGACATTTTCCTTCTTCTGGTTGTGACCTTTCTCTGAACCTTGTAGATGACCTTCAATAGTCACCTCCTCCTCTTTTCTCAGTGGACTCCCCTTGTCCACTTTTGAGCTGCAACAAGCCTTCCCCATCTTTGTAACAAGTTTTCAACTTGTCACCAATACCAATCATCCTCTTGGTACATCCCCTTTTGGTTATTTGCAGTAGAACCCCTTCTTGAGCACTCTTGCTCCTCAGCTTTCAAAGTTGTCGGTTGTTGCAATCCACTACTCACCTCTCTAGAGAACTGCATTGTCCTCTTCTTCAACAAATTTTAATTTGTTGTCTGGGGTTCTGTCACAAATTCTCTCACTTCTCTTATCCTTTAAGAGCTTCTCATGCTCTTTATTCCTCTGTTATAGCTTCACTAATGTAATCGCTGCTATCCATCATCCTTTCTTTTTTTGCTACAATATCCTTCAGTCTGCTTCAATCAGCAAACACAAAAACTTTTCTCCCAGAGTTAGCATAAAAATCATTGTAAGATCTGTATCAACATCTTCTCTTCAACATTCTCCTGTTGATTCATTCATCCTGAATCAACCTTTCCATAAGCACCTCTGTCCTAAACTCTTCACCAAGAGAGTTCTCTGCATATCATCTTTCACAATCCTTTATCCCCAATTGCAATCAAAGGTAGGGAATTCAATTTCCTACTCTGATTATGCCTTCAAGAGAAAACTCATGTTCTAAATCCTAAAGAACATCAATGTTCTTTCTTCTCTCAACTTAATATCTGTAATTTACCAATTCTCTATCTACAACAATAGCATTCCAATCCTAAAGAGCGTTACTACGCTCTGATACCAAAATGATGACCTTAATGGTCAAAACCCACAATCTTCCATGAGATTGTCCAAGGATCTTCATATCAGAGTTATGCTTATACATTTTCTTAACCTTCTTTACTGTGTCAAATCCTCTTTTGTTTGATCACATTTATGGATCAAACCTTTGTTTCAATTCCAAACCATTGTCTGCTCATTTTACCCTTTCCCTCGTCTCTGGTTTTCTCTCCAATGATTAATCTTCTTCTATAATTCTTAGACCCCTTCTCAGGTTTCTCGACCTCCACTAGTCATGCACTGTGACCAAGTACTTATTTAGAAGTGCCTATCTAAACCTCTACCTCACTTCACACTTATTGTTCCTCCATGAAATCAACGACTATACTCTCAGCTTGAGGCTTTATCCCTAATCACTCGCACTTCCCATACAACCAAAGCTCGTGACTAAAGATAACGACTGACACTTAACCATTAGCTCATTCTTGGTCTAACTAAATCAACAGCACAAACTTAATCGCATGTTAAATGGATGACTAACGTCCTTTCAAGGCTCAGGCTTTGGTTTGGATCCCGAGACACTAACCCCCTTAAATCCATCATTGAATGACGAGTGGATTGACCATCAACAATCTACATAATTTCGAGTTTTGAGCTCCAATTAACCTATGCACCTGTTCACTGTGCGAATTCACCACGATCGTCGATCTTTCCTCTACCACGATCTAGGGTTGAAATTACTCCTCGCTTCGACCTAAGATCCAACAACTGCAGCTTAATCAAGTGATGAGCGAACGACTCATAATCATTGAGACCTTGCTCCTTTGATCTTTCATATCTACAGCTCTTGTAGGTTCCTTCCATGATAAAAGGTCCAAAAATTGATCAGGGGATCAAATTTTGCTCAAAAATTCAAAGTGCTCGGAATCGCTTCAAACCGGACGAGAGCGTAGGCCTCGTCGTTGCGAACTCAACGCAACTCGTTTCGTCTCAAACAGACGTCGGGAGCGAGAGATATTGCAATCTGTTCATAAAGTCAAACAGAGAAAAAAAATGATGCTGATTGTACAGTCCGTACAGGCTGACGTGGCAGAGCCATACGACCGTACATATGGTGACGTGGCAGATTTTGGTTGGCAGATGTTGGATGAATCCTGTGTCGACACGTGGCAGTTTTCTGGTCAATGATTGGCTGCCACGTGGCCCAATCATGGGCTGCCACGTGGCACCCCGGTATTGGCATTTGGTTTGTTTGTTAAAATGTATTAGAGTCCATGGGGTTCGACCCCCGGACCTCCCCACCGCATAAGTATTCACAACATCCGCCCGACCATTGCACCGTCGCTTGATTCTTATTATATATGTGTGTTTTATTACATTTGAATTCGCATATTATTGTATATGTGACCATGTCATATAGAGCGGGGGTTTGTGTATTACGGAGCGCGTGTTTCAACAACCCATATGACCATGTCATATTCCCTCTATAAAAATGGCGCGGGGTTTGTGTTATGAGCCACGGTTATATGGTTTATGCATGTGACCACACGTAGCGCGGAAGGGGCTTAAGTTTGGTTTCAAACGGTTGGCAACGGTTAAAGCCCGCGGTCCTATTGTAAATCCCCATGTGCCCAGGTGCTAGGCGGTTAGGGGCTGGCGCGCCCATAACCGTCCTACAATTTGCACCGTTGGTGCGGTTGCGCTCAGTGTTGGTTTTTTACGCTATTTATTGCGTGTGTGCCAGGTTCATTTGACAAGGGTGCAATTTGTAGATGCAGAGACAACAAGCTTGAAGGGGGGATTTCCAGGAGGCCTAACTTCTTCGTTTTTCGACCGATTGAGGTGCCGAAAAAGATCAGCTAGGGGTTTTTGGACGCTCTGAAGCCATTGGAGCAGTTGGTTGGTCAGTTTGAGCATTGTAAGACATGTTTTTGAGCACTTTGAGCAATTAATAATAATGATCCATTGGAAGCTGGACTAGGAGATGTAGCCCAAGAGAGGGGTGAACTCATTTATCAATTGTTGTGTTTTATGTGCTTATGTTCACTGATTATGCTGTTGTCTATGTGTATTTTGCATGAATAATCCCTAAATTTATGTGTTGCAAAATTGATCCATTTGCTTTTAACACATAACATTTACTTGCAATAATTTCAAGATTTTCAAGTCTTCTTCAATTTTTAGATCAAGTTGGTATTAGAGCACTGGTTTTTGAAGACTTGATTGTTTGCAAGTTTTGTTTCTGATGCTCACAAGGTTGAAACTCACAAGAGGAGAAGGTCAACTTGTGGAGCCAAGTTCTCATCCGACAAGGAGGAAGCATATACCATCACCGCAAGTTTCAGGGAGACATTCACCAAGCATGGCTCATGCAGAAAGCCATGAACGTGTTCCTGCAGAAGATGAAAAATTCAGAAAGGCTGTCATGGATATGAGAGAGATGATGAAGATCTTGATGGAAAGGAACATATTGTCGCAAGGTGAAGGCTCCAACCCTTCAAGGCATAAGGGAAGCAGTGGTGACAATACTCCAAACAGAAATGGAGGGAATGGTGCTTCTCCACCACCCTCTCCTCCATCATCATCATCTTATTCTTCTACTAGTTCAAGACCTCTTCCGAATTCTCCAAGGGGACATGGTAAAACTCCTTCGCAAATTCCTTCATTAAAGCTTGATATAAAATTTGAATTGCCAATATACAATGGAGAAGTTAATGCTGAGAAGTTAGATAATT
>ML795316.1:538251-553826 GCA_009831015.1 Picea engelmannii
GCGAATTAAACATCTCATCGTTGACATAAATACCACAAAGGAAAATAACTTACGATGGAAACATAAATATATGTAAAGAGAAATCCCATCAATAAATATAAAATCATCAATATTGCATTGTTGATTGGACAAGGTTCCATGAAATAAAACTACTTTAAAAAAAAATCTTACTTATTATGTGAAGGATTGCATATATATTCACAATAATGGACTCTCCATTATGATTATTTTTGGCAAAGTCATTATCATGTACCCAACACCTTCACATAGTAAGGGTAATCAAAATCCTTCCTCCATGTGGGTTCAAATGTTCTAAGACAGTGTGAATTCTAATGCTTTGTCTCAAGTTTCTAATGTCAAGGTCTCATTGCAATATATCTAAACCCAAAGTAATCACTTCCTATTATTTAGCAATAATCTTAAAAGTTCATGTTTAGAGACTTTGTTCTTGAATTCCACATTCTCTAAAATCACCAAGCTTAGTTCTTAGATAAATTGTGGCCTTTCTTAGTGATGGTTGGTATGATATTTGGGTATTTTCCTTAACGCTTAAATTCCTTGAGATTTCCTTCTCTCAATTGGAAATTAGTTTATTTTCTTCCACAATTTCATGCTTGATGCTTAAAGCTATGGATTTTCTGATTTGAAATTTCTTTTATGGAACTACCTTCATTCACATTGATGTAAGAAACCCATTTGTATGTGAATAGTTTGATAATGGGTATAAATGTGTGTAAAACACAATGCTTGAGTATTCTCTGTGTTTGGGAGGACCCATCAAGTGGAACCTAATTGGCTTGGGAGAAAATCCCATCAATTCAATTCATTCATTAAATTGATGAAGTTCTTATTTGGGAGATTCACTTTGAAGAAATTGAAGGATTTGGTTGAGATGAGTTTCTTATGTTGGTGATATTTGAGGAGAAACTGAAACAAGAGAATGAAGAGTAGGATAAGGATTATGAATTTGAGATAGAGATGTTTGAGAAAAATCATAAGAGTAGGAAAGAGATAATTGTAGCATCCCCAACCCCAAGCTGGGCCATGCCACACAAAAAAATTCTGACTCTATGATCCATTTAATTAATAAAAATGCTCTGCACATGAACATTATTATGGAGACTAACAACAAATATATATACATGCATAATTATACAAGAAAAACCCATAACATAAATACCTAAATATTCACACAATAATTATAGAAAACACATAAAAGACACTTATCTTCTCTGTAAATCACCAACTGAGTGCATACCTCAGGAATTCCTCCCAACCATAGACTTTGTTTCTCATAAACTCTCTAGAGCAGGTCACCCCTGAGTCGGGGCTAAAACTCCATGAGGGCATAGGCTTCATAAGCCAGGCCAAGGTCTAACAGATAGCCAAATTAAGCTCAGATCAAGGTGTCAACTTCAACAACTATCCTACAACCTCTCATTTCACATAGCCTGTACCACCCTAGGAAGTGTATCCCTTCTCTTATTAACAATCCTTCAGTTGTCCCACTTCCCTTTCGAGGCTTTAGTAACAGGCTGGAAAAAAATTCTCAGAGCTTTGTAACTACTTCCTAGCACACAGGGAAAACAAAACCCAACATTTCTCTCAACTAGGGAGAATTCTCACGAGCCCAACAACCCACTTCTTTACAATGATCATAGGCCTAACAACCTACTTCTTCAACTCAAATTACCAGGGAATTCCTATTTACAATCATCTCCCAAGTACATGTAAGAATGATGGATGGCAGAGTGAACATGAGGGGAATGAGAATGATGAGAGAATGATTAGAATGATTAGAATGAATGGGAAAATACACTAAGTTCCCATAATATATTTGCATGTTCCCAACTTGACACTTGTTAAAATGGGAACTATATGGTCCCCACTTGGTTATACATTCCTCAACTTTAGGAACTTAGGATAAATATATATCCCATAAATTAGGCTTTAGGAAATATTATTAAAATATTCCCTTGGCTTATCCCCTCTTCCTAGACTCTTAGCCCCCTTTCCCTCTAGGATGGATTTATATCACCCCATACTCTTTTTGTCTGGTTGGTTTGCAACAATGATGTATTTTTGTTAATAATTCAAGTGTGATTACATAGTACAATGATAGACTCACTGGCCTTTTAGCATCTGATCTCTCCAACCTAATAATCAGATAGGCACTATGGCCTCAAAACATATATACAAAGGCGCTTTGGACCAAAATATCCTGGTTCACTAGCCTATATGTGCTTTTACAATTGGGGTTCGTCCTAGGGGTATTACATTCCCCTCCCTCTTATTTATGCACTATCCTCAATGCATTTTATACACAAGTACAATCCAAAAATCGTCAAAGATCTTCAAAAATATGTGGGTACTCCTCATGCATGGCATCTTCATACTCCCAGGTTGCATCTTCAGGACCGTAACAGGTCCACTGACCTTTACCATCCCTATTTCTCAATTCTGGAGCATCTTGAATTTTTGATCCAATATGCACACCAACTGAACTCAGAAGTCTCATTCTTTCTCCACCTAGATCACATTTCAATCAATTACATGATTAGCATCAAGCACATACTTTTTAAGAAAATACACATGGAATACATTATGAATGCACATGGATGCAGGTAGTGCAAGCTGCATGTATGCAACAAAATCAATCCTTTCTAGGATTTCAAAGGATCCACAATATCTCATTGCTATATTTGAATAGTTCCCCAACTTCAAGGAACTTCTCTTGGCCTCCAATTTTAAGAACACGTGGTCACCCACTTTAAAATATATGTGAGTTCTACCCTTATATGCATAGTTTTTTTTTTTCTGTCCTGAGTAACCTTTAAATTTTTCTTAACCTTCACCATATGTTATTCCATTTCCCTGATAAATTTTGTCCCAACTACTACTCTATATGTTGGGTTGTTTTATCTCACTAGCGTATTACACTTTCTACCATATAATGCTTCAAATGGGGTCATCTTTAAAGATGTCAGATACCCATTATTATAATAAAACTCAAAGAAGTGTAGATAATATTCCCATTTTGATGGTTTATTTGTAACATACATCCTTAACATATCCTCAATCACTTGATTGACCCTATGTGTTTTCCCATCTAATTCTAGATGATATGTTGTGATAAAATTCAAATTTGTCTGAAATCATTTAAATAATCTCTTCCAAAAGTTTGATGTGAACTTGGGATCTTTGTCATAAACAATTTCCTTAGGCACACCATGTAGCTTGGTAATTTCCCTCATATAAATATATGTAATGTTAGTTTCCTTATGAGTTAACTTCATTGGGATAAAATGAGCAGCTTTAGTGAGTTTATCCACCAACACCATGATGGAATCATGTTGCTTCCCTGTTCTGGGTAGCTTGGTGATGAAATCAATTGTCACCACTTCCCATTTCCATTC
Organism: Picea engelmannii; assembly: GCA_009831015.1. Classification (NCBI taxonomy): domain Eukaryota; kingdom Viridiplantae; phylum Streptophyta; class Pinopsida; order Pinales; family Pinaceae; genus Picea; species Picea engelmannii. The sequence goes on from ML795316.1 coordinate 541,668, forward strand.
TGGAATGGGAAATGGTTGTAGCAAACCAGTTGGATGTTTGTGATCAACCTTGACCTTCTGACGTTCCATACATTTAGTAATATACTCAACCACCTCTTTCTTCATACATGGACAAAAATATTGGTTCTTTACAATTGCAATGGTTTTCTGAGTAGAATTGTGGTGAAACCTGTACAAAGAATATAACTAACAACAATTCGTACAAAGCTTGCAAATTGAGAGGAGAGAAGAGATGAGAGAAAATAATCAATAGAATTGTATTCATTGTATGAGTAAAATGGTAAAATACACATAATATATTCTACATGGCTAAGTGATTTTGCCTTAGTAGTGATCTAGAGAGATCTAGACACTCACTAACAGAAACTGAAGTAATATTCCACCTAGTCCTAGTTAACAAATCCATACAATCATCAGTTAACTGAGTCACATGTGTGGAAGTGAGAGAAACACATGCAACTATTGGTGATAAAACCAAGGCTGCCATGCATGAGTGACTTCCATTATTCTAACTAAGTGTAACTAACTCAGAACTGAAGAGAAGAGCCCTATTTTGTAGGGGAATATTCTCTAGAGAGAATATTCTCATCTAAGGAAGCGTTCTCAACATTGGGCTAACAACCTTAAGAAAATAAATATTAGCTGAGTGTGTAATATTTCCAACACCCCCCTTGAACACTACTAGGGTGTACATGATGAATGGGTCCCGAAAACCAAGGCCATGTTAGGTACTCATTGTAAAATGCATCTAAGAATGAAACAATGAAAAAATAGAGAAAAGAGGGAAAACCTCATGAGAACCCCCCCCCAAATGTACAATGAAAAAAATGAAGAAGGAACAAAAGAAATTGCTAAGCAATTATTTCCTTCACTCCAAGAAGATCGCGCAAGAAGTGGAACTTATGCTAAGTAAATGTCTTGGTAAATATGTATGTAGTTTGTTCGATGTATGGAAAACACTGCAAAAGGATGATCATGTCATGTACCAACTCTCCGATGCAATGCATATGGATCTCGATGTGTTTGGTCTATTTTCGTTGCATCGGGTCTCTGCAAAATTTGAGAGTACTCTGATTGTCCCACCAAATGACAGTCGGATGATGAAACTATATTCCAAGCTTGGTGAGGAAATTCTAAATCCAAAGTGCCTGAATAGTGACATTGATCGCTCCTCTGTACTCGACCTCTGCTGACGATAGATCGATAGTTGATTTCTTTTTTATCGACTAACAGATGGAACCAAAACCAAAACTAAGCATGCACCTAGATGTGGACTTGTGATCTATGTTATCATTGACCCAATTAGAATCAGTGAATCCCATGAGATCCAATGCACAAACTGCTACATAATGGATCCCATAACCTTTGGTGCCCTAAACATATCTAAGGATGCAATTAGCATCCTTCCAGTGTAGCTCGTGCAAATCCTGCATGTACTTGGAAAATGCCCCTATATGAGAGATATGGATGGGTATGGGTGAGATATAGAAGGCTCTACACAAACTGTCAATACAAGGTATTGTCCACCATTAGTGTATCCCAACCATCCTCAATATGTACCCCAGGCATAAAGGGTGTGGTTGTTGACTTACAGTCAGTCATGTGGATTCTAACCAAGAGATATCTATCATACTTAGTCTGAGAGAGCTTGATTCCTAAATCATCATGACTAATCTCAAGACCAAGGAAATTATGCAGTGGACCCATGTTTGTCATAGAGAACCTATTGTGTAGAATGTATTTGACCACAACAATTGTTGAGGATGAACTTCCTGTAATCAAGATCTCATCAACATAGATAACTAGGATCAACAAGGAGTTTGAGGTCCTCAACATGTATATGTTTGGATCTGATTTGCATCTGATAAAGTGTTGAGAGAGAAATTAGGCATCCATCTTCGCATACCATGCTCTAGGTTCTTGCTTGAGGCCATAGAGGGAATTCTTCAATTGACATACTAAGGATGATTTATGAATAAACCCCTACGGTTGCTCCAAATATCCTCTGATAGATCCCAGTGAAGAAAATTGTTCTTCAGATCCATCTGGTGAACCTCCCACCCATTGGATGTTGCAATGGAAAGGCTCAATCATATGGAGTCCATATTTTCTACGGTAGCAAAGGTCTCGTCATAGTCTATCTCGTGGATATGTTGAAAGCCTTTGCAAACTAGTCTTGCCTTATACCTTCTCACCTATCTGTCTATTGCCTTCTTGGTTCTGTAGACCCATCTGCATCTAAAAATCTTCATGTTTGAAGGAAGAGGAACCGGATCCCAAGTATGGTTCTCGAGGAGAGATTTGTACTCCTCTTTCATAACGGTTTCTCATAAGAGATTCCTTGCAACCTCTACATAGGTTTGCAGGTCTGAAGCTACAACCATATAGAAATGCATGGGAATCATTGGTTCGGTAGATGTGAGTGCATGAGGAGGATCCTCAAACTGATACCTCATCCTCCTTTTATCCATTGGATCCCCCACAAGGTCTCATGTTTCATGTAGGGTGGTCTATGCCCACTTGGGAATCTATGGTGGATTAGCATCTGCATGTTCATCATTGACATGCTCACCATCTTGTGAATCATATTTAGATCTCAGATCTAAACCATGATTTATGAGAGTGGACTTATCAACACTGATGTCTAGTGCAGGTAATGGTACAAAGGTATCTACATGTGGCTTCAATAATGTATGTAAGGGAGTTTCCTCAAACTGAACATCGCACTCAATGATGATCCTATCAGTAGAGGGATCAAACAAACTGTAACCCTTCACACCATATGGATATCCCATGACTATGCATGCAGTACTCTAAGGATCTAACTCTTTCCTCTTTTCATAGGGTACACAGGCCCATGCACATGATCCAAATATTTGGAAGTGGGTGACTTTTGGCTTGTTTCCACTCCATGCCTCAAAGGGAGTTTGTTCCTTGACAGATCCATGAGGAGATATGTTCTAAATGTGGTTGGCACAATTAAGTGCCTCAACCCAAATCTTGGGCAATAGATATCTTGCATGCAACGTGCAAGTGGCCATATCCTTGAGGGATATGTTCTTCCTCTTGACTACTACGTTATGTTGTCGAGTGTATGGTACTGTGTTTTGAAATTGTATACCTGCCTCTGAACAAAGATGTTGGAAATATCGGTTCACATATTCCCTCCCATTGTATGTGCAGAGGATTTTGATCTTTCTCTCATATTGAGTCTATGCATGTGCTTTGAAGTTTTTGAGATGCTCAAAAACCTCAGATTTCTACCTGAGAAAGTACTCCCAAGTGTATCATGAGAAATAATCAATAAGTGTAAGCACATACCTTGCTTTGTTGATGGACGGCTGAGGAAAGGGTCCCATCAGATCACTATGGATGAGCTCCAAAGGAGAGGAGGCCCTCTAGGCCTTATTTTTCTCAAACTTCTCTTGAGGATGTGTTTCCAAAAATGCATCCTTGACAAACTACTTTTGAAAAGTGTATGTTGGGCAAGCTAGTGACCATATCCTATTTTCATAGTTGTTGCATGTATTTGAAATTCAGATGGACAAATATCTCGTGCCATAATATACTAGTATCATCAACATGCATCAGTAGTAAAGTATAATCAGATTTAGCAATGAATTTACTAAAAGCATACAAACAAGATTGGTGGTTTACCTCACCAACAACAATCGTGGAGTTATCACGCATATCAGATATGGTTACAAAATCAGGTGTGAATTTCACTCCTTTTTATGTACTAGAATGTGTTATTTGATAAACATAGAATATATTCACAGAGAGTGTTGGAACATGGAAGAATTTCTCAATACTTCCATGTGGGAGTTCTACTCTCCCTTGGCCAATGAACTCAACTAGGGTATCATCTCCCATGAGGATTAGAGGACCCATGCATGCAAAAATAGAAGATAAAACATTCTTTATTGTTTCCATATGATGGGATGCACCTGAATCTAAGATCCATGCATTAGGAGAAGATTTAATGGAAATCATTGCATAAGATTTACCTCATTTTTCTTGATCTTCCGACTTCTTTTTGGTAGCTTTGGGAATGTGATCCCCGAGGTTGTTCTTCTAAAGAATCTCCACCATATTATTAATTTGCTTCTTCATGCATGTATACTCGAATGATAACCATGGTTACAATAACTGCATTTGGTATTTCCTTTCTTTCCTTTTCCACCTTTGGAGCCTAAGGAATCATCGAAGAGTTTGGAGTATCCTCCCTTCTTTGGCTCTACATGCGCCTTTCCCTTGCCTTTTTTATTGGACTTTGAATTGGAGGTGTCATTGCTTCCATTCACAGCAAGTGTATGTGCATTGGGTCCCTTGATTATCCCCATTTTGATGAGCTTATCTTGTTCATGTGTGAGGGATTCAATAAAATGATATAATTTCAACATTTTTCAGGCCGCTCCTGAAGTGAATTTGTTTGTATGAAATGATGAGACAAAAACAACATAATCTGGACTAATTTTTGCTAATATAGAAAGGATTAAGTGACTTTGTTGAGTGGATTTGTCTATTCCACTTCCCTTTAGATGAAGGAGGAGGGAATTTGACTTTGCAAAGAAGTCCTAGATGTTGTAAAAATTCCTTGGATCTAAGGAATTCAGCTCGAACTCGAGCATATGGCCTCTCATTTCGTCTTGTTTTCCAAAGAGATCCTCTAACTTTGTCCAAATATAATCTGGTGCAGTACAAGATTCAATGTGAAACAGAAGCTCGGGGGACATAGACACAGAGAGGAGGCCATAAGCCCCATCCATGCGGTTAAGATACATGTTCTTCTCGATAGTAGAGGTTGGATCAACCTCTATAGCCAAGGTGATCCGGTCCAAGCCTCTGCATCTGAGTTGATGAAATTTTTTTAGCTTCCACTCGAAGTAGTTATGGGGCGTGAGAAGTATTGTTGGTGAATAATCCATCGTTTTTGACTACATAGCCCTTCTAGACCTACAAATAAGATACCTTTGTTTCTTTCTCCTAGAAACCCATGGGATCTAATACCATGTAGAATTGTGGTGAAACCTACACATAGAATCTAGATAACAACAATTCGTACAAATCTTGCGAATTGAGAGGAGAGAAGAGATGAGGGAAAAGAATCAATAGAATTGTATTCACTACATGAGTAAAATGGTAAAATACACATGATATACTTTACATGGCTAAGTGAAGTCGCTATAGTATTGATCTAGAGAGATCTAGACACTCACTAACAAGAACTTAAGTAATATTCCACCTAGTCGTAGTTAACTGATCCATGCAATCATCAGCTAACCAAGTCACACGGGTGGAAGTGAGAGAAACACATGCAACTGATGGTGATAAAACCGTGGTTTCCATGCATGAGTGACTTCCACTAATCTAACTGAATGTAACTAAGTGTAACTAATTCTGAACTGAAGAAGAGATCCCTATTTTGTAGGGGAATATTCTCTATAGAGAACATTCTCATCTAAGGAAGTGTTCTCAACATTCAACTATCAACCTTAGGAAAATAAATACTAGGTGAGTGTTTAATATATCCAACATTTTGGTAACTTAGGTTCCCAATATAAGTCACATTATGCATCTCTCTCAACATCATATTTTTCAGCTATTGATTATTAGTTACATAAACTCTGCCCCCATACATGAGGATTCCATCATCTCTCAACTCATAATCTTCAATTTTCTGCTACAAATTACCTTGTTTTAATTTTTCTTTTGTTTCCAGATAGTGCTAATCTGATTTTGCAAATTCCAAAATTATGTCTTACGAATCATATTTGTACATGCTAATGGTTGTATCATGCATATAATGCACCCTCCTACTGAGTGCAACTACCACCTTGTTCTCTTTGTCTTTGATATGCTTTATATCAAAGTCATAATCACCGATGCATTCCAACCATCTACTTTGTACATCATTCAAAGTTGGTTATCCAGACAAATATTTCAGACCACTATGGTATGCCCTTAGCTCAAATCTTCTTCCCATGAGGTAGTGCCTCCACATCTTCAAAACATGACCTATGGATTCTAATTCTAAATCATGGGTGGCATAATGTCTCTCATGCTCTTTTAACTTCCTAGACTCGTAGCATATCACATGCCCATTTTGACTAAAGACTCCACCAATCACTTCCTTGCATGCATCAGTTCACACAATGAAGTATTCATTTGGATCAACAATCCTCAATATTGGTACACTTGTCAATTAGTTCTTCAAGTGTTGCAAACTTATTTCACAATCATAGGTCCATTCAAATCTCACACACTTCTTTTGCAAATAAGTGATTGGGTGTGCAATCTTTGAAAAACCTTCAATAAATATTCTATAATAGACTACAATTACCATTAATGACCTTACTTTTGAGACATTCTTTGTTGTTGGCCATCCTTCAATGGATTTTATCTTTTTTGGATCCATTGTTATCCCTTCCTCTGAAATGATATGGCCCAAATAATGTATCTTCCTCTGACAAAATGAACACTTTCTCAACTTGGCATACAAATGATGCTCCCTCAATACTTGTAGCACCATGATAAAGTGTTTCTCATGCGCTTCTTCATATTTGGAGTAGATAAGTATGTCATCCAAGAAGACAATGACAAACTTATCCAAGTAATTTTTTTAAATACCATTCATTAAACACATGAATACAATTGGTGCATTTAACAACCCAAATGGCACCAATGTAAACTCATAATGACCATACCTTGTTCTAAATGACGTATTGTGATATATTCTTATTAAATTCTCACATGATGATAGCCTAATTTGAGGTCAATATTGGAGAATATATTTTCATCTTTTAGCTAATAAAAAATATCATATATCCTTGGAAAATGATACATGTTCTTCACAGTTACCTTATTCAACCACATGAAGTCAATGCATAACCTCAAGGATCCATCCTTCTTTTTTCACAAATAATAATAGGGCACCCCAGGGTGACACACTTGGGTGTATATACCCTTCCTTCAAGATCTCTTAAAGATGCATTTGTAACTCCTTCAACTCTGGTGTACTCAACCTATAAGGAGTCTTGGACACTAGCGTTGCTCCAGGCATCAAATTAATAAAGAAATCAATATCTCTTTTTGGTGGAAACCCTGATATCTCTCTAAATTACATCCTCAAATTTCTTTAGGATTTCATAGTCTTCAATACTTGACACTTTATCTTTAGTTGTCTCTTCCATATGCGCTGCAAATATTTGACATTCTTTACTGAATCTTTTCTTAAGTTATAAGGCTGAAACCTCTCTGATAGTTACTTCCCTTGGAATACCTTGAATTGTTCTCAAGTTTCCTACTTTATCCAAACAAGTAAATGTCTTATTGTAACAATCTAGGACATCATGGTGCTTTTCCAAACAATCCATACCAATTAGGAAATCATATAAACTCAAAGGTATGATATTCAGATATTCCCTTGTACTCATTCCATTCATGTCCATTGAACATTTTTTAACCATCTCATTAATTCTTCTTGTAGATCATGTAGCTAACTTAAACAACCAATATTTTCCAAGGTTGCTTCTTTGCAAATGAAATATTTCCACCAACTTAGGATCTATATAACTATGACTAGCTCATGAATTAATTAAATAGCAATAGGTTGATCATTGATCCTACCTTCCACTTCAATCATATGAGATTGAAATTCATCTTAATTGTTGTCCATAGCTCCATAGATCCTTGACATGCTTCTACCCATGTCCTCAACTATATTAGTCTATTGTACATTGCGAACAACCTTCACCATTTCTCCTTTCTGAGGGAAATATTTTCACATGTGATCTCCCTCACAACCCCAACATTTAATGGGTTTCTCCCTTAGTATTTTTCCCAAATTTTATGTCATTCTGGTTTCATTTGGAGTTAGTTATCCCTGAGAATTATTTTTGAAGAATGGTGGATTGTTACCCTTCTTCATATGTTCCATATTACCTTTCTTCTTATCTTCACAAGCCTTTTTGAAATTTGGTCTTCGTCTATGTTGATTATAGAGGCACTTGGTTCTCCTTATTGCTTCATCCATTGTCTTGGGATCATCATACGATATCTTGTCACTAAATATTGATGGAATCCCGCTCAATAACCTTTGAATATTGACCTGATCATCCTTGATGAAATCAACATACTTCAACAACTCTAAGAATCTCCTCTCATACTCATCCATGGTCATACTCCCAAGCTTGAGCTCAAATAACTCCTTCATCTTCCTATCATAATAACTCTTGGTTAAGTATTTCTTATGAAAATACCCTTTTAACTACCTCCAAGTGATATTTTTCTCATCAATGTGTTTTACTTGAACAAACGGGTCCCAACACATTGATGCTTTTCCCTTCAACTGATAAATTGGAATTCTTCCTTCTGCATGTGAGGAGTAATTATTTAACTCAAAATACTTCATCATACCTAATAACCAAGTCTTTGCATCCTCATTTTTATTGTTCTCACCATCAAATGTAGGAGGCTTGGTCTTATTCATTTCTCCTTGTAGTTCATCTACCCCAGACCTCATCTCATGCTTTCTAACATGAGACACACTTGGACTATTGTGTGCTCTTCTAACTGAATTCCTTGGTGAGTGATGATGGTGTTTACCAACACTTATGGATTCTTCATTTTGGCATGATATCTATGAATCCTTGACTTACTTGATTATGTTTCCTTACACATTTTCTTTTCTATTTTGTCCAAGATCTGCAACAACTTGATGTTGAAGACATCCCACTACTCCTTATCTTCCATAAGTCTCTCATTATCATCCTTATATCTATGAACACACATTTTCAGACTCTTTATAGTCTCCACCAAATTCATTCTCTCCCCCTTGACCTATCCATGCCCATTTGATTATGTCTCTACATTACCCATGCTCATACACATCCCTCTGACTTTGTCTTCATGGCTATAAGTTCTTTTTTCTTCTTCCATAACTCTGGTATCTCTTTCTGGTGATTCTGATATGTTCTATTTTCTCTTAAATATGCAAAATAGCCATGCAATAATATTTGTTAGACCACAATAATTTAACAAATCTACCAATTTATGCACCATTTTGCCTTTTAAATACACAATAAATATTCTTTTTGTTTTCTTATGAATCCTACAACTAAATTCACATTTTTGAGTGGGTATATAGACTCCTCTATCCAAGACCTCACCAATTAATTCTTTCTTTCTCAATTTTGAGTCTTGAGCAAAAAGTTACAGTCATTTGATCATTACCCAATTACTCCATTTTACACACATTTCAACCAGGTATGATTTTTATCTATGTCCATGCATCTTTGCACCTACTTATTTATAAGTTTGACAGTAGCTCAATTGAGTTCCTTCATAACCATATTTTGAACAATTTTACCAAGTTTCACCTCCATCCAAGCTCCAGGATTCTAGTTATAGCTCATTGAAGTTTTGGCTAAATTCCTCTTTTAATATTGAATGCTATAAGAATCTTTTTTCTCATCTTGTGCACTTTCAAGTACCTAAATCTCCAATATGACTCCATAGATGTCTTCTATGGCTCAAGATATTTCCATAGACTTCTCTTATGCCTCAATCCGACTTCTGAGCAGGACGTTATGGCCTTCGGAAGTCAATTGGGCCTCATTTTTACCATGCATTGTTTGGTCTATAACTTCCTCATACAGGCTCTGTTTTGTGAAAAAATAATCTTATTCAAAATATCTCTCTAAGCTCTATAATTTTAGAAGGAAAAACTATGTTTCCTTGTAGGAAAAATAGTTATGGAGAAATTTGATCTTCAAAAAATGTTGTTTAGGCCTTCAAAATTGGCCTTCAAGTTAATGACTTGAAAAATGTTGATTAAGGTTGGTTGTTATTGATGTCAACCCTTGAAGAAAGAACCGTAGTACAAAGGTTTGGGTAATGGACCCAATATTGTTTGATGTAAATATGACTCATTATTGTTTTGTCATGGTTGATAAGAAGTAAATATGGATGAACTCCAAAGTGGTCCCCTTATGGTGAAAACCCTCACGGGAAGACGATTTGTGGAGTGGGAGAACCCATGCTTAATTGTGGAATAATGAGATGAAGGAAAATGAAATTGTCAGGGAAAATATCCTATATGTATAGTGCTTATCATGTCATTTCCGGTGGTATTTGGAACGTCACATAATTCCTCACGGTTAGAGAGTTATGGCCATGAGAAGTTGGAGACCCCAAGTTTGGGTAATGGACCCAAGTTTGTTTGATGGGTAACTGTATGATTTATGATATATTTTTAGATAATACCATTCTATATGGATACTACATGTCATTTCATTTTTGGTGGTATGTAGAACGTCACATAACTCCTCACGGTTTGAGAGTTATGGCATTATGAAGTAGGAGGACCCTCATATGTCATCTAGAAGCCCCAAAATGTCAAAGTAGTCAAAGTGGTTTAAGAGATTTTAAAAGGTGAATAATAAAATGAAGTGATGAGTGTATTATAATTCAAAGTGAATACAAAATAAATTATTTCAATAATAAATTTAATGGAGAAATTAGAATTGGACCCAACCCTAAAATAAGGAAAGTGGGCCAAGTGACCTAGAAGATGTTTTTAAGGAAGCTACTTGGAGAGTATAAATCAGAGGCAAGGCTCTCTCATTTGAAACACACTTGAGAATATTGAATATCTATAGGTTTCTGAGGTATACAAATGATATCTAAGCCGAAATTCCGAGGAAAGTGAAGAAAAGAAGGCCAAAATGCAAGGAAGGATAAATTCTTTTGATGGTGCTTTCTAAGGTATGTTATTTACAGGTCATCTCACCATTTTCACTATAACTTTTTTTATATAGTGAGTCAGATCCTAAAATTGTTATTCAAGTGAGAAAACATATCCATGTATCTGTGGTAAATTTTTTAGCTTGTGGGTCATTATATTTTGGGAGTTACACTCCGTGGAAAATAGGGTTTGTGGTCAGTCCTGAAACTAGTCAAAATCAGGTGTTTCGGGTAAAAACGTCATAACTTCTTCATAATAGATTAAAATTCAGTGAGACCAAATGTGTTGGTTAGGGTACAGGTTTTAGTATTCTTTGTAATAGTTTCAGATCAATTCATCAAATATTTTGTGTGGGGCACTCTCTACAAGGTCTCTCTCTAGAATAAGCCATAATTCAACAAGGTATGCCATTTTTGCTATAACTCCTTTTCTGAGAGGTTCCAAGTAGTGACACTTGGAGGAATTGCATAAAACACACTGAAGAACATTGTGTATCAGTTTCATATATTTATACATTACAAGTTCAATGTTATGATTACTTCAAGTTAGGGTTGTTGACTAATCCAAAACTAAGCATGTGAGACTAAATAAAAGTTTGATGAAAATGCTAGTCTCTTGTTTTTAAAATTAAGGAAGGTTTGCAGGAATGTGATCATATACACCAGGTCTATTACAGAGCTACAAATCATATTTGGATGATGAAATTGATGAGGGCTTTTGGTTGTGGTACATGTTGAGTACATGGTTGAGACAAATAGTTGATGAGTTGGCACACATACATGAGGTGTATAGTTGATGATGTTGGTACATATTGATGAGTCATAGTTGATGAGTAGTTGACACATGATTGGAACATACTTTGTACATGGTTGGATGCACTTGTTTATGGTACAGGTTGATTACAGGTTGGTGCATGGTCGATGCACTTGTTTAAGGTACAGGTTGATTACAGGTTGAGGTACAGGTTGATGCATGGTTCAGATTTATTGGTACAGGTTTACAGCAATATATCTAACAGTGATAGTGTGACAATGGTTCCATCATTCTACTTCTACTTCAGGGTGGTAGGACGGGGCAAGGACAGGTGGTTGTATCCACCTTCCAGTTGTAGCCCAAGAACATTGGGGGTTGTAGCCTCCTTTTGGTTGTAGCCAGAGAATTGGGGAGTTGGAGCTTCCCTCAAGTTGTAGCCTGAGAAACTAGGGGGTTGGAGCCTCCTTCCAGTTGCAACTAGAAAACAAAGGAAGTTGGTGCTTCCAATAAATGTAATTCTTCAAGACATATAAGAAAAAGAATTCCGTGGTTTTCTCCCGATTTGGGTTTCCACGCAAAACACTGGTGTACTGTGTATATGTGTGATTGTTTATTTCTTAATGCTCATTATTGGACAATAATTCTACATTTATATAACA
>ML795316.1:577013-596919 GCA_009831015.1 Picea engelmannii
CATCTTAAAGTGTTTGCCTAGTAAGTAATGTCTAAACTTATGCATTGCATAGACCATATATAGGCCTTCTCTTTCTGTAGTATTGTAGTTATGCTCTGATTCTAATAGTTTTCTTCTTGCAAATGTTATAGGATGGTCCAAATCCCCTACTCCTGGCTGCACCATAATTGCTCCAAGTGTTATAGTTGATGCATCTACATGCACATGAAAAGTATTTTCCCAATCTGGGAATACTAAAATAGGTGTTGTGACCATCTTTTCTTTTAGAGTGTCCAAACCTTATTTACAGTCCTTATTCCACTGAAATTTAGTATCCTTCTTTAACAATTTTTTCATTGGCACAGTAATCTGCGCATACCCTTTTATATATTTTTTGTAATAGTCTGTATGTCCCAATGTTTATCTGAACTAGCATACTAATTTTGGTGGTAGTAAGTTGACAATGACTAAAATCTTGGCAGGATCAACTAGCAAGCCTTGTTTACATACTATATGGCCTAATAGTATTCCAAAAGGTGTCCCAAAGATGCACTTCTTGATAATAATTCAATGATATCTGACATTGCCTGCATCTTTACAACATTAGCCTTAACACTTCCACATGATCTTTCAATAGACTATATACAGTCCAAACATCCAGATACACTCCTAAGAAATCATGTATAAATTCTTTAAAGGCAACTATGACTACTCTTGAAAATATTGCTGGTGCATTCTCCAGCCCAAAAGGCATGACTGTGTACTGGTAGGATCCCCATTTTGTGGCAAACATAGTCGTATATTTGTCTTCTAGGGATATCTTGATCTAATGGTAGCCTAAGAATCCATCTGTAAATGAATATGCTTCCTAGCCTCTCAAATTCTCTGGGAATTCATCTGTAAAAGGTGTAGGGAAAGGGTCATGTAGGCATGCATCATTCAATTTCCTTAGATCTACACAAATACTTATCCCCCCTTGTTTCTTTTCTTGAACTACCATGGGGATTATCCATTCATATTACTCCATTGGTTTTATGATGCCAACTTCCAACATTCTGTCAATTTATGCTTTCACTTTCTGCTTATATATTGGATTTAGTCTATACAGTCTCTATCTGACATATCTAACATAATGTTTGAAAGGTATATTCATATCTCCTAGCTCTCTTACTATGCCTTTCATATTGATAAAGGTTGTTGGGAATATGTCATTATACTCATGCAGTAACTATGTTATCCTTTCTACTATTTTTTCATCCTAGTTGTCTCCATTGCTAGGCATTTTAGGATTGTCAGTTGTGCCAATGGTGATTTTATTCACTTTGATAGGTGTAGAAAATACTTCTGATTCCAAAGATGGACCTTCCACCTCTCTTTCTCCTTCAATTTATGTAATCTAAATGTTGCATAGGTCATCTTCATCTGGTGCTTCTTCCTGCACATGATAACATGACAATAGTTCTTTCAATAAATATCAGCTCTAGTTCATCAATAAATATCAACCCTCTTATTTGTTTAACTGATGAATCCATGTTGGGTTTCTCATGTTCAAATGAGAAGGTTACTATATGTTGTAATGTTGTCCATTATGCAATTCCTCTGCACAGTTCATGGTCTATATACCTATTTTCTAGAATTCCTTCTAATGTGTGGATGAAGTTAAGAGACCATTCCTCTGGTGGCGTCATCCTCCATAGTGTTCTCCATTTCTCCAAATTTTCTATTGGTGTCCCCTGTCCATCATATCTCTGCATCTTATTTCCCCCCTGCTCTGCACCGAATCTAATGTGCAGTAGTCGCTTACATAGGTACCAGTCCTTAATTGTTTCTTTGTGCGCACTCCACCATCTTGTCGGTGTAGCCTTGAGTGTAATGTACAAGGCTAAGAGCCTTTGGTTTTCCAATACTTCATTTTTGTATTTTGTTAGGAATTCCTCTAAACCATTTATGCAATGAAAACTGGGAGGTTCTCTTATCTCGATACCCACCCATCTCACTACACGGTCTATTCTTGCACACCTTCTTGTGGATACTTAATGTAATATCTACTGCCAATTTTCCAACCCTATATCTGAGTCAGAAGCACATGATGTGATGTTTCTCCAACTGATTTCCCCATCTGCAGTTGGGTTAACATAATCTTCTTCATGCGTGGTAGTTCCGTACAATCGGTTTATCTATTCTAAATCTAGATAAGTTGGTTCTACAAACATTTCTCCTTCTAAAGGGTCTAATGGAACAATGACTATATTCTCTTGATTCAAATGTCATGTTCCTTTTCTTCAAGTTTATTATGGCATGGTTATCAAATGCTTAATCCAAGCCAAACAATGTTGGATAGGGTGTTTTTCCATCCACTATTTCTCTCACTTCAAAGTCTTCCTTAGTGCACACTCCATCTAGATCTATCGTCACACCTTTTAGCCTTCCAATTGGCAGAACTCAGTGTTGGTTTTCTAGTTTCATTTGGACAGGTGATTAGCCTAATGTGGGCTCTCCCATACATTTTCATGTCTTCTTAGGTAAAATGTTGACCTCAAATCCTAAGTCCGATATAATGTCTCCCATATTGAAATCCCTAATGTTAGCATTCAATCTGAATTCCCTACTTGTCCTCCTTCTTGAATGGAGTGATTGACTATCTTATGCTCTAACTTCCCCTCTACCTTTGTGTTACATATTTCTAAGATATGTTGCAAAAATTTAACATATGATGGATTATTCAGTAGCTTAACACATGATTGTAGAAAAATATTTATGGTACTTACTTGCTCTATAGATTGTATTTCACTGGTGTGGTCCATTAAGGAGGGAATTTCGTACATTGGTACGTTCTGAGTGTGTTGCGTGGTTGATGTAGATGCAACATCTTTCTTGAGGAACTCTTTTCTTTCCTCCTTGAATATTAAATTTTCTTTCCCCATCTCAAACTATTTATGTGGTTTAGTATTCTTCTTCACCCTTTGGTTTTGTGTTGGCTCCGATCTCACTACGTCCATTCTTGTCTTAGCACCTCCTCATGTGGCTATGTTGATATTTCTTCCATCATCCCTCACCTCTACAGAGATTCATTGTACATTCTGATTGTTATGATTTCTATTTTCTTGAATCTTCCCCAATAATGTTGGGCAGTCCTCTGTATCATGGTCTAATGTGCGACAATACATGCATGTCGCAGGTGGGAGTGGAAATTCCCTTGCATAATGTCCTGGATGTTGGTAGTTATGGCACACTAGTGGACCTTTGCCTCTTCCAAATACTCCTCTAGCTCATCCTCCACCTTTGTATCCACCTCGATCTCCTTACGGTGCATTGTACTAAGGTACCTGATTATACTGCGCGGGGTTATATTATGGTTGTGCGTTGTTATACTAAGTTTGCACAGTGTTGTATTGTTGTTGTGCATTATTATATGTAGGTGGTACCTGGTTGAAATGGGGTGCAGTTTTCCCTGTCATCATTTCTTCCTGCACCTTATACATATCTGAAGTTCTTTCCCTCATCAGGTCCATTGTCCTACAATCTTTGTCAGCATGACCCACTAATTTTCAAAAAATGTCGTATGAATTCATGGGTACTGTTTGGTACTTCTACATCATTGGACAATGATATGGATCATGCTTGTGTGTTCTACATATCTCGCACCATGATCCTCCTTTTGGAAAATGGTTTAGTATCCATGTTTCTATGTACTGCGTGAAAGTTGGGCATGCATTCTTGTGGTGTCCTTATGTCCCGCATGTGGTACACCAAAAAACTTCTCTTTTCTCTTTTCCCTTATTATGGTTCAGTTGAAATGTTAGGTTCTTCAGATCCTCCTTTATCTCTTCTATTGTTGGATTTGTCTTCTGATATCAGTTCTCTTCCAGTTGTAAGGCTTCCTGCAGAGCCTCTGCCCGAGTTTGAAAATTTTGTTGCCTCAAAGGGTATTTCATATGTGGTAGCAGTGAATTCACAAAGAGATGTCTATGTTGCATGTCATTCATGATATATTTCAACTTACCCTTTAATTCTTTGAACCTTTGGTTTTTTTCTGATTTCAATCATCTCATTCATGTACTGATCTTTTGAACTAGGCTTCTAAAATTCATTTATTAGCAGCTTCTTCACATCTACAATAGTCTGTGTTGTTCCTGATGGATTGTTTACAACTAGACTTATGTACTAATCCAGTGCGTGGTCTCTTAGCATGATAGCTAACTGTGCAATTTTTGTATCCTCATCTATAATTTGTTTTGATTCCCATATATTCTCACAGATGAATAAATGCTTTTCAGAATACTCTAATGCTTCTCCCCTAAATTCTGGTAACCAGATGGTGGGATCATGTCCTTCCATCTTGAACTGTGATGAAATACTAACTCTGCGCGATGTATATACTTGACTACTACTTCCTGAACTGGCTCCTCGAGTTGCTTCTCCTTGATTGGATGTACATCATGTTGTCTTTCTTCCACTAAAATTTGGTTGTCTCAATGGTGGTGTTATTTCTGGTGTATTAGTCGCACATGGGGTTATGGGTTCCACACTGACACTGACATGGATAGGAGTTATACCTTCTATTCCTTCCCTTGGACCTCTTTTATTCCTTTCATATGTTGCATGCAGGATTTCCTCAATCCGTTCCACATCCTGGAGATCCTCTACCTCTTCTTAATCACTTGTCAACCCCTCTCTATCTGCTATGGCTCTCTTCTTATTATTCATTTTATATTGGTAGGGAACTCCATTGCACAGCTTTCTAGTTATTTCCATTATATGATTTATCTAATATTCATCCATCATGATTGGGTCCATGGCCTCCTCCTTCTTTCCCTTATCCATATTTCCCTCCATTCTTCCAACTCTTGTCAATACTTCCTCCCTTCCCCCATGCACACAAGGAAGTTTAGTTGTTTGATGCCATAGTCATTACACCTTTGTTATACAATAAGATCTTGATTGAAGTATACAAAGATCTAATATACCTACCTCTAGGTCCCATCAGAAAATATTTCTCTGCTTTGTTGTAAGACTTCGCAGTATCTACTACAAATTATGTGATAAATCCTGCAACAATACTTTCTAGCCAGAAATATATTGTGCGGGTGAATTTGTTGTTAACTTGTTGTAACTGCACAATCTCCACAGGAGTCCACTCAATCTTTCTAATTCAATTTGTAGGGTGGTTGTCTTTCAACCTCAATAGCCACTGTTGCAACACATGCGGGAAATCACAGAAAAATACCTCATGCAGGTCGCTAAACACATACTTGTCCAAATATTTGTGTGATGTTATGTTAGGGTTTTTGTTATCCTTCTACACAAACTCAAGCTCCTTTTTTTCCAACCAGCTTTCGATTTCCTCCTTCATTGGATTCCACAATCTGATCATTCTTTTCTATACTTTCATTTTCTGCACGATTCTTTCACAGATCCCTCTCACTCAATCCCATGCAATTTCAACCAACAACGGAACCATTTTTTGGTTATTACTTATTCTCTTTCTACTCTTGGGCTGACCGAGGTTCAGATCTGAACAGGTTTCCAACAAAACCCTCTAAAACTATCGACCCTCCTAGTAAACCAGAAGGAAACACAACACACATAATGTATTGCACAGTCTCACCCAAGATAGTTGTATGGGTGACTGCAATGCTCTTATGCTTGCAGTCTAGAAAGGAGTGGGGATCAAGGATTTCAATTCATCTCCTTATGCCTTGATCTAGCTGTTATTTTTATTATTCTTAATTGTCATTCATCTGTTAATTTTATGCATACATTCTAACTGATCTACCAGATAACATATATAACATAGCTATCCATTCATCCATTCATAATTTAACTACTCACAGAAGGTAAATATGTAATCAACACAACACACAACACAGGTTTTACGGTGGTTCACCCCCTCCTGGGATACGTCCACAAAGATCTGGCTTCTTAGTCTCTTTTATTTATATTTATGCAAGATATGGCATCACACGCACTACAATTCTGACCATACAATCACAAAACATGTTCCAAAACCTCTGTGAGGCAAACTAGATCATACTCGGCTCCTTAGCCTGCGATATAACCCTCAATATCTATCTATTTGACCCTCCCACGGCTTAAGAGCTTACGAAATTGGTATCAGATATTACAGTAGTTTCTTTAACTGAATAGAACAAAAATCAGCTCCTAACCTAGACCTCCTAGGTCCTAATGTATAGTAAATTTCATCTTATCATTCATTACAATCTCTTACAAAAACCCTAACCCTAATGCGATTAAGTTTTCCTGCATGCGTGCCTTGCATGCTTTTTTCCTTTTCATGCAACTTTTCCTTCACACGTGTTTCTTTTCTTGCCAGTTGCTCTTCTCCAAAACTGGTCTTATCTTCCAAAAATAGACCTTTTCTCCACTTTAGGCATGCACCCAACACTTCCTATGCTTAATATAGCCAATGAGATTGAGGGTTTGTGGAGCATATAATCCAGGAGGGCATGCAAGGAAATGAGTGGGTCAACTTCAGGTGGGTTAGTGGGCTCCTGGGTAGCATTGGGAAGGGAGGGATCTTCAACAAGGGGAACTGTCACATCTTCTTCCAGAACATCTTCGGAAATGGCCATAAAATGTTTTTGTTCCTTAAACTTGTTCCCGGGAAATGATTTTTCATCACAATTATAACAAATACCCTTCAATTAGCGTTCAACCATTTCAGCCCTAGTTAATTTCTGGACCTTGAGGGGAGTGGCATGGGGGTTAGGATTAGTGGGTCGAGGGCGAGGAACAAAAGAGGGTTTTTTGTTCTAGGAAAAAACAACTTGTTGGGCCTCTTTAGCACGTTTATTATCTTCAAACCAAGTATGAGGGCAGGCCATGAGAACCTGGGATCAGATTTCATTCTTTAGGCCACTGATAAATCTTTCACGAAAGAATGCATCTGACATGCCCTCGGTTCGAAAGGCCAAATTCTCAAAAGTTGTTATAAAGTCTTCCATTGTGCCTAATTTTTTCAACTTGGTCAAACAACCGAGATAATGGGTATCAACGTCAAAGAAATCATAGAGCTCTGCAACAAACTGGTACATGAAATATACCCATGACATGAATTGTTACGCCATTTCCACCATTTCCATCATTTAGGATCTAGATAGAGGATATCATAGTGAAGTTTGGCCAACTCATCAGTAATACCATGTAGAGAAAAATAATGCTTCATTTGAGTGACCCAACCCGTTGGATCGGAACCATCAAATTTATTGACCTCAACGCAGGGAAGACGGGGGTCATGATGAAAGGAGTTGGATTGAAAAGGAAGAGAATGAGAGGAATTAACATCATATGGTTGGGCCAAGGAGGAAGGACCTGGAGTGAAGTTCAACAAATGGTCGACAACATGCTGGAGGGTGTTAAATTGGTTCATGAATTTGGACTCCATGGTGTCAAATTTGTGTTGGAATTGGGTCTCAAATTATGCAAGGCTGGAATTAGTAGAGCCAATCTCCGATGTCACGTAGTGGATGGATTCATGGGCTTGATTGATGGAAGCTTGCAGGGCTTATTTGTGAGTGCTGGACATTTGGAGAGGGGGATTGCGGGTAAGGGAAAAGGGGTGGGTGGGACCACTGAAAAGGACTTATAATTGATATTTACCATGATGATTAGGGAGAGAAGGGAAATATAATGGAATAGACGGAAAAATAGGGAAGATAGGAAGGGGTCAAGTCCAATGGAAAAAAAGGATTAAAAATTAAAGGTATGGTTGCGATCAGGGAGAAAAGGGGAATCCAATGGGATAGGTCCCAAATAAGTGTTCCCTGAATAATACTGCAGTGACAAAATGCCCAAATGCTTAACAGGAAGAAATGTGTAGTAATTTCGCAACCAGAATGCAGAAGGTATAGTTGTGTGGCAATAGATCTTGTCTGTTCTATTTTTTGTTTCCGTCCCAAGGGATAGGGTATTCAAGGTTTCTACAGAAAAGGGTTTTCCCTGTGCTATAGCTCTCTGATATACGTGTGAGTTCCAACACTAGTACTCGACCCAATATCTCAGGGCACCAAAAAAGAAGGCTAGACTGTTCCCTTATCCGTACTACTCAACTACCCAAGTACTAGAGAGTATCTTCTCGAGTGTTTTTCTTAGTGGAACTATAGCAGTCAGGAAAAAAATTGGTTTATCTATAGAGGGCTTCAAGATATCTAGGTCGATCTATATACATGTGTTGTCTAATGTGCTACCACTCGAAGGGGTGCCAACAAAGGTTACGAGGGTGGCTAACAGATGTGTGCTTGAGTACCACTTGTATTTATTGCATGTATTACTCCCCAATCGTGGATTTATGTGCATAATGGCATATCTATGTAGCTTTAATATGTTAGAATACATCTCTACACTGAAAAAAATTAACCCACAATTTTCCGTTGAGGAAAGTGCTCTGATACCACTTGTAAGGTACTAGGTCTATTATATTAGAATAAAAGAGAAATAATGCAGCAAATAACACCAATATAGCAACAAAATACAGAAATGTTGCAAAGATAACAATGGAACAACAAATTATATGGAACCACAACACCAGAATTATACCTTTATGGATAGGAAACAAGGATCACTTGTTTCTTCTATCCAAAAGAACAATTTAGAGGAAGATCCTTCTAGAAGCGGAAGGTTCTATTATGTCTTCTTACATTTGACTTATTCTTCCTTATTGCTAGGCCTTATTAATATTTGACCTTTTTTACATGGAAATATATTATTCTACCCACTTGAGGGGTTAGGTAAGTTAGGTCCCTACCAAATACAAACCACTATTATATCTAGCAGAGACTCAAACTTTGCATCAAGATTTTGGAAAGAATTGTTCAAAGGCTTGGGTACACAGTTAAATTTTAGCACTGCCTATCATCCACAGATAGATGGATAGATAGAAACGATAAATAAAATACTCAAACACATGCTTCACATGTATGTCACGAATAAGCCAAATAAAGGGGAGGATTTTGTGCATTTAGTAGAGTTTGCCTATAATAATGGTTACCAAGCATATTTAAAAATGAGTCCTTTTGAGGCACTATATGGCAGAAGGTATAATACATGTGTAAGTTGGGATAACTCAGTAAACAAAATCACACTTGGAATAGAAATGTTGAAATAAGTGGAACAATAAGTCAGCAAGATCAAACAAAAATTGAAGACAACCCTAAGACAGACAGAACATTTACGTAGACAGAAACATAACACATAAATAATTAAAATTTGGAGAGCATGTGTATCTTAAAGTGAAACTGCAAAAGAGTTCCCTAAATCTTGGAGCTTGTGCCAAACATGCACCCTAGATATGGTGGAACATTTGAAAAATTGGAAAGGATAGGACCAATAGCTTATAAACTTGCTTTGCTTGAAAATATTAAAATACATAATGTTTTTCATGTATCTCTACTTAAAAAAATGTGTACATTATTTCAAACATGTTATTGATTGGGATGTTATCTAGGTGGAACCAAAGGGAGAGTTCTATCCAAAATCCTTGTGCATATTAGACAGGAAACTCACAATGCTCCAAAACCAAGCCATCACTTGGGTAAAAGTGCAATGGATGCACTTTGATCCAAATGAGTCCACTTGGTAGATGGATGATTTTGTGAGAGAGGCATATCCATCCTTGTTTTCATCATAGACATTGTTGCAATAAAGAAACACCAAGGATGGTTTTATTCCAAGAGGGAGGGGATGTAATATCCCCCCAAAAAATTACTCCTTGAAATATTTGTTTTTAAATTGTTAAATACTGTGCATGGATATTTTTTATGAACCAACACCTTGAGAATGATAAAAAATCAATGAATAATAATCCACTTTGAGGGGGAAACCTCATTTTACAATATATTCAATGTACAATATGAAATGATATGATACTAAGACTAGGTCTCGTTGGTATATATATAGGAGACAAAGGGTAAAATTATAATGAAAGGATAAAATGAAGGGTTCTAGCCTACATACAAATACAACTCTAGAAATGTAATAATTCAATATCTAGGGCTTAATAAGGGGTTTTGTATTTAACATGGGGCTTTGTCTAGGGCTTAACATTCCCCTCCCATTCAAACAAGTGTTGTCCTCAACACTTGACTAACTGCATGTATTTCTATATGAATATCACATCTTCCCATGTCACCTCTTCCATTGGTAGGTTCTTCCATTTGATGAGGTACTCGGTACTTTCTAGATTTCATAGCCACTTAATCCTTGTCTCAAGGATTGTTTCTAGTTCTAGTAGTGTTTTCCCTTATTCATTAATCTTTTGTAAAATAGTTTGGAATGGTATCTTGTCACATATCTCCAACAAAAGCTCCAACAAAAGTCCCAAAATCTACATAACTATAGGAAATACTACCACTGTCACCTTAGTAAGAAATCCCCTTGTTTTAGTGATGGAAGAGGTCCACTACAAGGGAGGATTCCTTGGTGACCGCAAGGGATCAAAGTAGAAAGTATTGTAGCCAAGTCTACCACATCCTCTCTTGATTACCTAAGTCAAAGTATACATCTGTGAAATTGAGGAAGAAAATGATGTTTCGGGTACCTACCTAGAACAAGAACAATTTATAGCATGTATATGATATTTTGAAGTACCAATATGAAAATAATACCTCAAGAGATAATAGACAACAAGAATTTATTAATGTTGGTACAAAATTGCAATGATATAACAATCTACAACAATAATTAAAAATTTGTAACAAGAGCAAGAAAGTTAGATCAAAATTGCATGAAAAGGCGGTGAAAACTTAGCATATATCCAGTAGGTCAATTCCCAATTATTTTCCAAGAATTTGTTTAGTATGTTAAGCTAGGGTTAGACTAGTGTATGCAGCAAAATGAAGTAAATTAGTTGGTTGTAGAAGATATTTGCAATAGAAGCAATAAAATTAGTGAGTTAGAATAATTTAGAGTTGGAGAAATTAGTAGAAAGCCTTAGAGAATAAGAGTTGAGTGTCGTTAGATCAAGTTCCCTCACAAGAGAGAAAGTAAGCTAGTGCCTTTTGGGATATGAAGTCTTTTGAAACATAAATAACTATGCAATTAGAGAATTATAATAGCAAAGGCTAAGATAAAAGGCTTGAAATCTAAGGTGCTATCACATTAGGGCCTTATATTTCAAGAAGAGGTTGCTAGTGTGCAAGCACTTTTGGGCCCTAGCAACTCTTACTTCCCTTCTTATATTCTTCAATAATTTCACAATAAGTGTCTAGAACCAAACTCCTAAAGTGATAACACTTTATGGATTTATAAGTTTAACCTAGGTAGGATTCTCGTCACAAATTAATGGATGCAATTATCCTTGTGAGAGGAGGAAGCACCTTATCCTCCTCTCTTAGGGTTTTAACCAAGCAATAAATCTTCAATATGAACAAGTAAATTCACAATAAAGCATTAATGACATGAAATTGCAAAAAAATACTTACTTCACCAAGACAATGACAAGAGAAAACCTTAATTGCAGAAAATTCCTCCAAAAATCAATGAAGAGATATCCAAAGTTGTCCTCCAAAGGAAAGTGCATGAGTAAAAGAGACCAATAACCCCCAAAAGGGTGAAAATTTCATACCTCACTCTCACATGTGTGAGAGAAGTTGTGGTGATAAAATGAGTCTTTGGTTAGCCATATTTATATGTGAAATCCTAACCATGAAAAGACTCAATTAAAAAGTCATGTCTTTTCACAAGGGGGCCTACTTCTTAATTTTCCCCTTTTAATTTACAAAATTTAAATTTCACATAAGATAAAACCCTAGAAGGGTGATGTCATGCACTAAGGGGGTGGCATTGAGCTCTAGGAAGGTGACGTTGAGGCTGTAAGATGGAACATTTGGCCTCCTAAGGCCATACATCACGCCATCTAGTGCCAAATTTCCATTCCAAGTGTCCTCCTCCACTAAACCATCTCTGGAACCATCTCCATCAAGCCTTAGCCCTCCAAGGGTGATGTCATGGGCCAAGCAAGTGACATCTAGGCCTCCAAAAGCCAACTTCCAAGTGAAAAATGGTGGGAGATCATCATCTAGTCATGGCAAGGTCCCTCCAAAGGAAATTCCCTCCATCCTCAGGGTTCAATTTCCATCATCTCATGTTCCCCAGACGTGGGGTCTAGCATCCATCATTAGGCTCCAAATCCATCATGGAGGTCTAAATGAATTCATATCCCCACGAATACATGTTCACCAGAAAAGGTCCTGCAAATGCAAACATATGTTCCCTCCAAGGGTCCAAAATCCACAAGAATCATGCCAAGTAAGCCATATATAATACAAGAACCACCCAAACATGTGCATCAACCCCCCCCTTTCAAATTAAACAAATGCTCAAATACCTTATAAGTTTTTCCTAGTTTAGTTATGGGAGGGGTGTCATGGTGCCCAATTGGGTAAGTCAATCCCCAAGTTAAAGGATGTTTCCCAAGAGGAACCTATCTAAGTCATGTAGCGAGTTTGAGGTGGATTGGGGAAAGACTTCTAGGTGTGGGGAACTTGACATACAAGGGTTCGTATTATCTAATTTATGGGTTCCTTTGTAGAGAGTGTGCATGCTCTTGATTTACCCAATATTTGTGCGCCACCTTTTTCCAAATTCATTTTTTCCACCTTTCCAATCCCTGCTTTCATTTATAATTTGAAAATTTGAGGGTCCCCCTTTAAGGGTTTCCAAGATTTAGCATTAATTTTGGGACCAAGGTGAGCATTGAATGAGTAGAGCTCAAGTTGGAACAGATTTTGGCGGTCCTTATTTTCTATGTTCACTTTCTTTTTAGCATCATTTTATTATTCTTTTATAGCAACTGAAATATTCATCTGGGCCGTCAGCCCCTTCTTCCCATGAAATGAAGTACATTCCCTTCTTGGGTCAATGAACCTGGTAACCCAAAAGATAAGGAAATGAATGGGTAGAATGTTGTAAAGTGGTAAGTATGGATGGGAATGGTATGATGACCCTTCAAAGAACCACCCAGTGGAAAACCCTTTCCCGGGGGTGACCAAGGTGAAACTAGAAAAAAAGGTATAAATTCCAAGAAAACGTTCGAAAAAAAATAAAGGATTCATTGCAACATGTTAAAATACTTCAAGTATTAAAGTGAAACTTACCATGATACCAGACTTGTTACCTCATGGAGCAAGACCTGTTTTCTTCTTGGAGCAAGCCGATGTGGTGGACACTGCTCTGTTGTTGATGATGAATGATGAGGCATGGGCCCTTTGGGATTTGATGGTCAATATGACTCTTGACACTCCATGTCTTCCACCTTTGGGCCTTGAGACATGATCTCCTTAGTTACCCATAGTCTTGGGGAGTAACAAGAAACATGGAAGACTGAATGTACATGTTAATATGTAGGCAACTCCAATTTGTAAGCCATACTTCCAATCATTTGAAAACCTTATAGGGGCCATAATATTTGGGTGTTAATTTATTGTCCTTGTTTTGTTTCTTGAGGTACATCTATTTATATGGTTGTAGCCTCAAAAATACCCAATCCTCCACTTCAAATCCCCTTTCACTATGATGTTGATTTTCTTAATGTTTCATCATATTTTTTTCCATAACCAAGTTATCCTTCAATAGTTTGAGAACCTCTCATTGGTGCCTTATTTGGTCCTCCACTGCCTGAACCTTTGTAGTCCCTTTCAAAGGGTGTTGTGATTGGTGGAGGATGATATACATAAAATTCCATAAATGGGGATTTTTTTGATGAAGTATGGAAAGATGTGTTGTACCACCATTCTGCAAAGGGAAACCACTTGACCCATTGTGTCTATTTATCGAAAGCAAAGAAACAAAGATATTCATTTAGACATTTATTCACAATATCAATTTTCCCATCATATTGAGGATTGTAATATGAGTTTTGAGACAACTGAGTACCCAAACAATAAAACAATTCAATCCAAAAATTTCCAGTGAAAATTGGATCTCTGTCACATACAATAATCTTTGGGACTCCATGTATATTTTGAACTATTTCCATGAATGTTGCGGCTACTATACTTGTTTTAAAAGGATGAGAAATAGGGAAAAAAATGGGCATACTTTGTCAATCGATCCACTACTACCATGAGGACAGTTTTGCCTCTAGACTTGGATAAAAATGTAACAACATCCATTGAAACTTCTTCCCAACATTAAATTGGTATATCTAATTGGTGTAGGAGACCTAGCATCTTGATTGTTTTTCTCTTATTCTATTGGAAGACCACACATTCAAACACAATATTTTCAACATCAATTTTAATACCTTCCCAGAAAAAATAATTCTTGAACCTATGGTAAGTTTTCAAGAACCCTGAATGTCCCCCTATAGAAGAAGTGTGCAATTCTAAAGGACCTTCTATTTGAGTTGGGAATTCTACCTAAATATGTGTGATCATGATACCATAACAAATCATTTTTCCATACAAATTTATCTAATGCATTGGGGTCCTCTTGTAGTTGTTGGATGATCTTGCATACCTCTTGATCATGTTTCCATTCTATCTTTTCTTTTTCCACCCAACTAGATTGCGAAATAGAAATAACAAATAGTAAAGCCTTTGTTTCTTCTTTCCTTGAAAGTTGATTTTACACAATATTACGTTTCCCTTTCTTGTAGATAATTTCAAAGTCATATCCTAGAATCTTTGTAACCCATTTTTGTTTCTCTTATGAAGATAATCATTGCTCCAAAAATTACTTCAAACTATCATGATATGTTTTTACTTTGAAGTGTCTTCCTATTAGGTAAGGGTGTTATTTCTTAATTGCATGTAATATGGCCAACATTTATTTTTCATCAATGGGTTTGAGTAAGTTTTTTCCTTTAATATGGTTGTCTTCAAAGGAAAGGGGCCTTCCTTCTTACATTAAAATTGCACCAATGTCATGGCCTATGGCATCACACTCCACAATAAATGTTTTTGTGAAGTTGGGTGTGGCTAGGATAGGATTTGTACACAAAGTATCCTTAAGTTTTTCAAAAGATTTGGTTGCTTCTTGAGTCCAATAAAATGCTTCCTTCTTTAATATTTTTGTTAGAGGTGCCTTGACAAACTTGTGGTAATATATTGTCAATCATAATAATCCTATGATTTTATTCAAGGTTTTGGGAATTGGTCATTCCCTCATAGCTTTAATTTTGTTAGGGTCCACTTTTACACCTTCTTGAGATACAATATGACCCAAATATTCCACTTCTTGAATCCCAAAGGAACACTTGGAAGGATTTGCGTAAATTTTTTTCTCTTCCAAAGTGGTAATACTCTATCAACATGGTGTACATTCTCTTCCCAAGCTATGTTATAGATTAGTATGCCATCAAAAAATACTAACACACATTTTTTAAGGAAGGGTTTGAAAATAGAATTCATCAATATTTGAAATGTTAAAGGTGCATTAGTAAGTCCAAATGGCATAACCAAAAACTCATATTGACCTCCATGTGTTCTAAACATTGTTTTGGGAATGTCTCCCTACCTCATTCTGATTTGATGATATCCTGAACGAAGATCCAACTTAGTAAAGAAAATCGCTCCATGCAATTCATCTAATAATTCATCAATGATAGGAATAGGAAACTTAACTTTGATGGTCATTTTGTTGAGATATCTATAATATGGACACATACGCCATGAACCATCCTTCTTTGTAACCATCACTATTAGTGAAGAGAAATAACTTTGGCTAGGTTAAATGATGCCTTCCTCTAACATTGCTTGGATCATACTCTCAATCTCACTCTTATGTGCATATGGATACATATAAGTCCTAATTTTAGGTGGTACACTTTCTAGTTGCAAATGAATAGTATGGTCATGATCTCGAGAATATGGAAGACCCTTAGGCATCTCTCCAAATACCCTGGAATGGTTGTTGATAAATATTGGAGATCCAATGGAGCAGAGGATATAGATGTTTGAACATCTAGTGAGAAAAAATGTGCAATTACATGATGGTGTCCTTTTTTGAGTAATTTTGTCATTTTATTAGAGCTTATCACCTCATAGGGTTTCCCTTGGATATCTCTAATCTCAATTTCCTTACCTTACGAGGAAAATATCATGAAAATAACTTGAAAATTAAGGGCTACTTTTCCCAATGATTGTAACCATTGGACCCCTAATACAATATCAACACCACCCATTTGGATGGTAATCATGGGACTATCCAATAAATACTTCCCCATATTTATATTAATACTATGTCACTTCCTAGACTAATTTATGGTACCTCTATCTGTAATCATTACTTGAAACTTTGGTGTTGGAAATACAAAGAAATTGAGATCTTTTGCTAATTTGTAATTGATGAAGTTATGGGTACTACCAGAATCAATCAACATTGTTACCTTTTTATTTTTATGTATTCTTGTATATTGAGGGTTTTTGGAGTACTGATATCGAGCAATGCATGACAAGATATCGTTGGAGTATTCTCTTCTAGATATATATCTTGTGATGGTTCCAATTATTGATCTTCTTCCTCTTCATAGTCTATGTATAATAATTTATTCTCACCACATTCATTCCCCTGATTGTACTTGATGTTACAATTGAAACATAGTCCCTTTTATCTTCTTTCATCTATTTACTGAGGTTTCAACCTTATTGGTTGAGTGAGGTTAGGAGAGGGAACATGGTGTTCTCTATAGTTGTTAGTCTCCACCCTTCTAGTAGCCATATTTTTGTTTTCCACTTTCCTTTCCATATTGAAAGATTGTTCTAGGGATTTAGGTTCAAAGAGACGCACCTCATGTTGAATTTTATCCTTTAAAGTGACCATAAATAGCTCTAACAAATTATCTTCAGGAATGTTCTTTACCCTACGACTAAGCTTTTGGAATTGTTGAATGTGCTATGTAATTGGACCTTTTGTTGAAGATTTATCAATTGACTAAGGAATGTATTTCTCTTAATATTGCCATAATTGATATCAATTAATCCTTTATCAATAAAAATGGACCAAGAGGTAATAGAATTCTTTTTTCTTTCACAAATCCATTGATACCAAACAAACTAATAATTTTCTAAATACAAGGATGCAATAGGTACCTTATGTAAGATTAACACTTTCTTTAGATAAAATAATTGATCCATATAGAATATCCATGTTATAGAATATTTACCATCAAAGTTCCTCGTATCAATATTTGGAATTAAGTAGTTCCTTGGTTCCACATTTAAACCTTGATGATGTGGATCTTGAAGTGATGAATAATCATAATTCTTGGGATTAATATTTATTTCCTCTACATTTCATTATTTCCTTACATTTTTATATATCCTTCAAGGAGTATATCATCTAGATCATGTAATATCATGATGGAAGACATGGAATTTTTCAATTCTAAAATCTTATTTCCCATATTCTCCCGATTTTCATCCATCTTCTTTTCCACCTCATCCATCTTCTTTTGCACCTTTCCAATATACTAGGGAAAAATCATTCTCTTTCTTCTTGAATCACAATTGAACTCTATGGAGGTTTAGTGGGTGAAATAACTTTTGGAGGAACCTTTGGAGCCATGTGAGAAAATAATAATTCTCCTCTTTTTCCTCTTTCAAACCTTTAATTTGGAGTATGTCTGTAGGGTTGACCTTTGTCATGATATATCTCTAAACATTGAACCCTTTTGAGTCTAGAATTTTGGTACATAGTACTTCGATATGACTTCTTAAACTCCTAGAAATTTCATAGTCTAAACCTTGACTGATAACAATTTATATAACAAATACCAAAATGACATGTTTAAGATTAATTTCAAGATTAGTAACTATCCCCAACTTCCACAAGATATATCTCACAAATTGTAATGATTCAAATTCTCAAAATTTTTACACAGGTAATTTTCTATGTCTCCTCAAGATTAGAAAAAAATTAGAGTCTGAAACTTCACCAAAATGTTTTTATAGTGAAAATAAAAATATGGCTCATTTGAGACTAATTTCAGGACAAGTCACAAACCCTAACTTCCATATGGGATATCTCTAAAATTTTGATTAACCTTATCCTGATTTTTTTATCAAAAGAACTTGGATATGCCTCCTTAGTAACCTTCAAATTTGATTTTCTTAAGCATCCTAGAAAAAATGTTATAGAGAAAATTTCAAGATGACTCATTTGAAGAAGAAAAACCCTAGGATCGATGCTCTAATACAAAATGTTATGAACCAATGCCTTGAGAATGATAAAAAGTCAATGAAAAATAGTAAACTTCAAGGGGAAAACCTTATTTTACAATATAGTCAATGTATAATACAAGATGAGATGATCCTAAGACTAGGTCTCCTTGGTATTGTTAATGTTTGTAGCTCAGATAAGAACTTCCGCACAGATTATGTGGCAAACATGCGTGAAGTCATCCAAGTCAAATCTATTTTGTAATTCACTTTATTTATAAAGTGAAAGTCTTTTAATTATATGTCGAGTCTAATAAAGTGCATTATTGATTTAGAATAATCTCAATCATTGATCTCATTGAGAGATTAGTGTTGGAAAATCGGTTTGGACAGTTGGTTTTTAGTGATGTCAACTCTTGGAGATTGATGTCAACCCTTGAATAAGTCCGGAAGCCCTAGATATGTGGTTGAGATTGATGGTGAGTCAATTTTCATTGATGGAGTGGTTGATGTCAACATATGTGATGAGTGCATTTGATGAAGTCTACATGAATCCCTAGAAGTATGGTTATGGTATGCAACGTTGGTTGAGGAATATGGACATGAAGGACAATGTACATGCAAGAAATACACACATAGATAGATAGTCCTCGTCATGTCGTTTTCATTGCTAGGTGGTACACCACGTGGTTCCTCGCGGTTGAGGAGTTATGAGGTCATGAATTTGGAAGCCTCGAATATGGGTTAAGAAGACCCTATAAAAGCCCAAAATATGGGTTAAGAAGCCCATAATTGGTTGCAAGTCATTAATGAAAGGGTAAAGTGGTTGTAACAAGAAAGTTCAAGAAGCCCTAAAGTTAAGGAAAGAGGTTACTTAGAAAAAATATATATACACCTCAAGAAGTCACTCATAAGTACATTCACAGACACATTCTATTGAATATCTTCTATGTGAGTAAGTAATTATTATCTAAGGTAACCAAGGAGATATGAAGTGAATTGCAAAGGAAGGATGAAGTGAAGAAGGGAGAAATTCCAAGGGAGGATGAATTCTTGTGAGGATGTGTTCTAAGGTATGTTATTTATAGGTCATGTTGGCATAGGGGAAGACCTAGGGTTCAACTCTAACAATGCACCAACAAGCCCTAAGTATTTCCCTTTCGGAAACACTTACGGAGTAGATGCAGTCTCACCTGAAGTAGCAATAGAGGGTTATGCAAAGTGAATCCAGAGCAAAAACACATAACAACCTAGTTATTCTTTACCACGCTTAAGCGTAATTAGCAGGTTATATATTATATCTAACACAACAATGCAATAATAGTATAACAAAAAGCAAATAACACAACATCCATCACATAGAACAACACGATATATGTGGTTCACCCTCTCCCTAGGGATACGTCCACAGAACCGTGTTTCTTGATATATTATATGAAAACATACATTTCCATATGTGCGCTTAGCTTGCGGATCTCTCTCTCTCTCTTCTCTCTTCTTCTCTCCCCTCCCTATGCACCCAGCTACAGGGTTGATCTTCGCACCCAGATGAAGATCTTACAATACAAACTTTTCTACAACAACACACTTCTCTCTCTTGACAACAACAACAATCAACAACCATTAAACATCATAACATGAAGGAACCCATATCATGTCCTCTAGACCTTTATTTATACATTACATGACTCTTGGAAACCCTTAAACTGAACCCTAAGTGTCAAAACCCTAAATACCAAAACCCTAGGTCAACTTGACCCATGTTTTAAAGGCTTCGCCATCCTGTCTTTCCTTCTTTTCCATGAGGTGCT
>ML795316.1:597019-631295 GCA_009831015.1 Picea engelmannii
AGAACATTGGGAGGCAGTAAAGTGGATTCTCAGGTATTTGAGAGGTACTACTACACATGCATTATGTTTTGGAGGTTCAGAAACTTTTCTACAGGGATATGTTGATTCAGATATGGCAGGTGATAAAGACAGCAGGAGGAGCAGCACAGGGTATGTTTTTACTACAGGTGGAACAACAGTAAGTTGGATTTAAAAACTGCAATATGTTGTTTCACTTTCAACAACAAAGGCAGAGTATGTTGCTGCTACAGAGGCTAGTAAAGAGATGATTTGATTACAAAGGTTTATGGAGGAATTGGAAAAGAAGCAGGAGAACAGCCGGTTGTACTGTGACAGTTAGAGTGCCATTCACATTGCAAAGAACTCAGCCTTCCATTTGAATACTAAGCATATATAGTTGAGGTACCATTTCATACGATCCGCCTTGGAAGATGGACAATTGAAGATGGAAAAGATACACACTAGCCATAATCCTGCAGACATGTTAACAAAGGGAGTAACTGAGTTCCTGCTCAGTTTCAGTTGGTCTTCAAGAATGAAGATGAAAATGAGAAATTTACCAGGTCCAAGAAGGTTCAGAGTCCAGCATATACAACAGCGATGGAGTTGTTGAGATCAGTGTCCAAGTGGGATATTGTTGGTTGTGGATCCTGATTATCTTCCTGATGTATTTACACCCCAGAAGTATGTACACTCTTCCACGCGGGGGAGTGCAGAGGGGGGGTACCCCCTCTGTGGGGTCCGGGGGGGCTATCCCCCCAGCTGGGGGGGCTGGGGGTAAGCAAGCCCACAGCGGGGGTTCGGGGGCGAAGCCCCTGAAGCAAAAATTGCCTTCTAAAAGTATATTGTAATTTCATTGTAAATCTAGACCGTTCATTATAAGGTCGCAGATCTAACAGTAGAGATTATGTTAGGGTTTATTTCTTTAGAAGGAAACCCTCTTTTATGAGGGAAATGTATTGCGGCTATGGATGATGGTGAATATTGTATTATGAGAGAGGAGACTGTGAGAGAAAGAAGAGGAAGTTACAACGGGTTTTGTTGTAGGTTGTATCCCTTCATTTGCTAGATAATAATAAAGGAAGGACTTGGCAATTTCTCTGGTGGACGTAGCCCACACTGGGTGAACCATGTAAATCTGTGTCTCTCTTGTATTGTGTGTCTTCTATGTTTTATTTCCACATTTGTTTTATTTTATTGCTCTGCGGTCCTGTTTTTCTGACAGAATATCCATATGGCTATTGTTATTCTGGGAATATGACTTTGAGATTGTGGTCAAACCAGGGAGAATGAACAAGGGACCTGACCACTTGTCTACGTTAGAACATGGAGAGGAACCTACCAGTTTGGAGGATACACTACCAGATGCACAGTTTTTGGCCATCAGAAAGGTTGATGGTCACTTCATCAAGATAGTACAATACCTATATACAGGAATGGCACCCTGTGAGTATACAATTATTCAGAAGAAACACCTGGTAGTTCACGCTACAGACTTTTCACTTATAGTTGGACAACTATATAAGATGGGACCTGATGAGATCTTGAGGAGATGCATTATGGAGGCAGAAAGACCACTAATTTTGGCAAAAACATATGGAGGCACCGCAGGAGGACACTATGCAGGGAAAGCAACAACGCAGAAGGTTCTTAGAGCTGGCCTCTGGTGGCCCACTTTACACAAAGATGCTAAGGAATACTACAGAACCTGCGATGTATGCCAAAGAGTTGGGAAACTGTCTAGAAGATATGAGATGCCTTTATTACCTTAGCTAACTTTACAAGAATTTGAAAAATGGGCCATTGATTTTGTGGGACCGATCAACCCACCAGGAAATTGCACAAGAGCTCGATACATCATCACTGCGACAAAGTATTTGACCAGATGAGTAGAAGCAAGAGCAGTTAAGGATTGTAGTGCAACTACAATTGCGTGGTTCATATTTGATGATATCACCAGTTTTGGATGCCCAAAGATCCTTATGAGAGATCAAGTTACTCATTTTATTAATAAAACTATTGAAGCCTTAACTATGGAATTTGAAGATCATTAGAAGAGTACACCATACCACCCACAAGAGAATGGTACAGTCGAAGCTTTCAATAAGATCTTGGAGACAAAGATGATGAATATTTGTAGTGTGAACATAGATGAATGGGATTTGAGAGTGTCAGCAGTCTTATGGGCATATCGAACTACTTGCAAAAACATGACAATGCAGACTCCTTTTAAGTTAGTCTATGGCCTAGAAGCAGTGGTACCTATGGAATATTTAGTTCATAGCTTAAGAATTGTAGCATTTACAGATATGGATGACATTGGCACTGTTCAAGAGAGGCTCGTGCAGTTGGTAGAACTAGAGGAAGACAAGTTTATTGCAGGATTTCATCAGTAGGTACAAAAGGAACGAGAGAAGGCCTACCATGACAGGAATATCAAGAGGAAAGCATTCAAACAAGGAGATTTAGTACTGGTATACGACAACAAGTTCATGAAGTATCCAGGGAAGTTCAAGCCACATTGTCTTGGGCCATATGAGTTTGCCTATGTTATAGAAGGAGGAGCTGCACAGTTGAAGACTCTAAATGGAGAGTGGAAGGAAAGTTTAGTAAATGGGAGCCGATTGAAATTGTATTATGACAACCAGCTGCCTCGCCGATCTCAATAAAATAAAATAAGAAGGGTCTAGGTACCAGGTGCAGTTGAAATTGGGTACCAGACACAGAAAAGACAGTATGCACACAACAGGGAGGGACAGAGCAGAAATCACAGGCTGCTCCATGCAGTCTGCAGTCAAGGTGTTACCGAAGGTTCAACCCGGAAGTGACTCGGGATGAGTCACGAGTGAGTGTTGGGGTCCTGTTGGCCCTTGGTTATGGAAGCAAGAAAATATTAAGGAAGAAGCATGAAGTACGGACTGCGCAGAAGGCACATTAACAGAGAATGGGTCAAAGTGGTCAAAGAATAAGAAAAGAAGGAGCGAAGTAAGGGAAAGTTATCCATTGGTAGAGAAGACCAAGGAAGATAGATCAACAAGAAAAGATGGATCGTGGACAACTCAACAAGTGAAAGAAGATGTCAACGAGTGCTTTGGAGCACCTCATGGAAAAGAAGGAAAGACAGGATGGCGAAGCCTTTAAAACATGGGTCAAGTTGACCTAGGGTTTTGGTATTTAGGGTTTTGACACTTAGGGTTCAGTTTAAGGGTTTCCAAGAGTCATGTAATGTATAAATAAAGGTCTAGAGGACATGATATGGGTTCCTTCATGTTATGATGTTTAATGGTTGTTGATTGTTGTTGTTGTCAAGAGAGAGAAGTGTGTTGTTGTAGAAAAGTTTGTATTGTAAGATCTTCATCTGGGTGCGAAGATCAACCCTGTAGCTGGGTGCATAGGGAGGGGAGAGAAGAAGAGAGAAGAGAGAGAGAGAGATCCGCAAGCTAAGCGCACATATGGAAATGTATGTTTTCATATAATATATCAAGAAACACGGTTCTGTGGACGTATCCCTAGGGAGAGGGTGAACCACATATATCGTGTTGTTCTATGTGATGGATGTTGTGTTATTTGCTTTTTGTTATACTATTATTGCATTGTTGTGTTAGATATAATATATAACCTGCTAATTACGCTTAAGCGTGGTAAAGAATAACTAGGTTGTTATGTGTTTTTGCTCTGGATTCACTTTGCATAACCCTCTATTGCTACTTCAGGTGAGACTGCATCTACTCCGTAAGTGTTTCCGAAAGGGAAATACTTAGGGCTTGTTGGTGCATTGTTAGAGTTGAACCCTAGGTCTTCCCCTATGCCAACATGACCTATAAATAACATACCTTAGAACACATCCTCACAAGAATTCATCCTCCCTTGGAATTTCTCCCTTCTTCACTTCATCCTTCCTTTGCAATTCACTTCATATCTCCTTGGTTACCTTAGATAATAATTACTTACTCACATAGAAGATATTCAATAGAATGTGTCTGTGAATGTACTTATGAGTGACTTCTTGAGGTGTATATATATTTTTTCTAAGTAACCTCTTTCCTTAACTTTAGGGCTTCTTGAACTTTCTTGTTACAACCACTTTACCCTTTCATTAATGACTTGCAACCAATTATGGGCTTCTTAACCCATATTTTGGGCTTTTATAGGGTCTTCTTAACCCATATTCGGGGCTTCCAAATTCATTACCTCATAACTCCTCAACCGCGAGGAACCACGTGGTGTACCACGTATCAATGAAAATGACATGACGAGGACTATCTATCTATGTGTGTCTTTCTTGCATGTACATTGTCCTTCATGTCCATATTCCTCAACCAACGTTGCATACCATAACCATACTTCTAGGGATTCATGTAGACTTCATCAAATGAACTCATCACATATGTTGACATCAACCACTCCATCAATGAAAATTGACTCACCATCAATCTCAACCACATATCTAGGGCTTCCGGACTTATTCAAGGGTTGACATCAATCTCCAAGAGTTGACATCACTAAAAACCAACTGTCCAAACCGATTTTCCAACACTAATCTCTCAATGAGATCAATGATTGAGATTATTCTAAATCAATAATGCACTTTATTAGACTCGACATATAATTAAAAGACTTTCACTTTATAAATAAAGTGAATTACAAAATAGATTTGACTTGGATGACTTCACGCATGTTTGCCACATAATCTGTGCGGAAGTTCTTATCTGAGCTACAAACATTAACAATACCAAGGAGACCTAGTCTTAGGATCATCTCATCTTGTATTATACATTGACTATATTGTAAAATAAGGTTTTCCCCTTGAAGTTTACTATTTTTCATTGACTTTTTATCATTCTCAAGGCATTGGTTCATAACATTTTGTATTAGAGCATCGATCCTAGGGTTTTTCTTCTTCAAATGAGTCATCTTGAAATTTTCTCTATAACATTTTTTCTAGGATGCTTAAGAAAATCAAATTTGAAGGTTACTAAGGAGGCATATCCAAGTTCTTTTGATAAAAAAATCAGGATAAGGTTAATCAAAATTTTAGAGATATCCCATATGGAAGTTAGGGTTTGTGACTTGTCCTGAAATTAGTCTCAAATGAGCCATATTTTTATTTTCACTATAAAAACATTTTGGTGAAGTTTCAGACTCTAATTTTTTTCTAATCTTGAGGAGACATAGAAAATTACCTGTGTAAAAATTTTGAGAATTTGAATCATTACAATTTGTGAGATATATCTTGTGGAAGTTGGGGATAGTTACTAATCTTGAAATTAATCTTAAACATGTCATTTTGGTATTTGTTATATAAATTGTTATCAGTCAAGGTTTAGACTATGAAATTTCTAGGAGTTTAAGAAGTCATATCGAAGTACTATGTACCAAAATTCTAGACTCAAAAGGGTTCAATGTTTAGAGATATATCATGACAAAGGTCAACCCTACAGACATACTCCAAATTAAAGGTTTGAAAGAGGAAAAAGAGGAGAATTATTATTTTCTCACATGGCTCCAAAGGTTCCTCCAAAAGTTATTTCACCCACTAAACCTCCATAGAGTTCAATTGTGATTCAAGAAGAAAGAGAATGATTTTTCCCTAGTATATTGGAAAGGTGCAAAAGAAGATGGATGAGGTGGAAAAGAAGATGGATGAAAATCGGGAGAATATGGGAAATAAGATTTTAGAATTGAAAAATTCCATGTCTTCCATCATGATATTACATGATCTAGATGATATACTCCTTGAAGGATATATAAAAATGTAAGGAAATAATGAAATGTAGAGGAAATAAATATTAATCCCAAGAATTATGATTATTCATCACTTCAAGATCCACATCATCAAGGTTTAAATGTGGAACCAAGGAACTACTTAATTCCAAATATTGATACGAGGAACTTTGATGGTAAATATTCTATAACATGGATATTCTATATGGATCAATTATTTTATCTAAAGAAAGTGTTAATCTTACATAAGGTACCTATTGCATCCTTGTATTTAGAAAATTATTAGTTTGTTTGGTATCAATGGATTTGTGAAAGAAAAAAGAATTCTATTACCTCTTGGTCCATTTTTATTGATAAAGGATTAATTGATATCAATTATGGCAATATTAAGAGAAATACATTCCTTAGTCAATTGATAAATCTTCAACAAAAGGTCCAATTACATAGCACATTCAACAATTCCAAAAGCTTAGTCGTAGGGTAAAGAACATTCCTGAAGATAATTTGTTAGAGCTATTTATGGTCACTTTAAAGGATAAAATTCAACATGAGGTGCGTCTCTTTGAACCTAAATCCCTAGAACAATCTTTCAATATGGAAAGGAAAGTGGAAAACAAAAATATGGCTACTAGAAGGGTGGAGACTAACAACTATAGAGAACACCATGTTCCCTCTCCTAACCTCACTCAACCAATAAGGTTGAAACCTCAGTAAATAGATGAAAGAAGATAAAAGGGACTATGTTTCAATTGTAACATCAAGTACAATCAGGGGAATGAATGTGGTGAGAATAAATTATTATACATAGACTATGAAGAGGAAGAAGATCAATAATTGGAACCATCACAAGATATATATCTAGAAGAGAATACTCCAACGATATCTTGTCATGCATTGCTCGATATCAGTACTCCAAAAACCCTCAATATACAAGAATACATAAAAATAAAAAGGTAACAATGTTGATTGATTCTGGTAGTACCCATAACTTCATCAATTACAAATTAGCAAAAGATCTCAATTTCTTTGTATTTCCAACACCAAAGTTTCAAGTAATGATTACAGATAGAGGTACCATAAATTAGTCTAGGAAGTGACATAGTATTAATATAAATATGGGGAAGTATTTATTGGATAGTCCCATGATTACCATCCAAATGGGTGGTGTTGATATTGTATTAGGGGTCCAATGGTTACAATCATTGGGAAAAGTAGCCCTTAATTTTCAAGTTATTTTCATGATATTTTCCTCGTAAGGTAAGGAAATTGAGATTAGAGATATCCAAGGGAAACCCTATGAGGTGATAAGCTCTAATAAAATGACAAAATTACTCAAAAAAGGACACCATCATGTAATTGCACATTTTTTCTCACTAGATGTTCAAACATCTATATCCTCTGCTCCATTGGATCTCCAATATTTATCAACAACCATTCCAGGGTATTTGGAGAGATGCCTAAGGGTCTTCCATATTCTCGAGATCATGACCATACTATTCATTTGCAACTAGAAAGTGTACCACCTAAAATTAGGACTTATATGTATCCATATGCACATAAGAGTGAGATTGAGAGTATGATCCAAGCAATGTTAGAGGAAGGCATCATTTAACCTAGCCAAAGTTATTTCTCTTCACTAATAGTGATGGTTACAAAGAAGGATGGTTCATGGCGTATGTGTCCATATTATAGATATCTCAACAAAATGACCATCAAAGTTAAGTTTCCTATTCCTATCATTGATGAATTATTAGATGAATTGCATGGAGCGATTTTCTTTACTAAGTTGGATCTTCGTTCAGGATATCATCAAATCAGAATGAGGTAGGGAGACATTCCCAAAACAATGTTTAGAACACATGGAGGTCAATATGAGTTTTTGGTTATGCCATTTGGACTTACTAATGCACCTTTAACATTTCAAATATTGATGAATTCTATTTTCAAACCCTTCCTTAAAAAATGTGTGTTAGTATTTTTTGATGGCATACTAATCTATAACATAGCTTGGGAAGAGAATGTACACCATGTTGATAGAGTATTACCACTTTGGAAGAGAAAAAAATTTACGCAAATCCTTCCAAGTGTTCCTTTGGGATTCAAGAAGTGGAATATTTGGGTCATATTGTATCTCAAGAAGGTGTAAAAGTGGACCCTAACAAAATTAAAGCTATGAGGGAATGACCAATTCCCAAAACCTTGAATAAAATCATAGGATTATTATGATTGACAATATATTACCACAAGTTTGTCAAGGCACCTCTAACAAAAATATTAAAGAAGGAAGCATTTTATTGGACTCAAGAAGCAACCAAATCTTTTGAAAAACTTAAGGATACTTTGTGTACAAATCCTATCCTAGCCACACCCAACTTCACAAAAACATTTATTGTGGAGTGTGATGCCATAGGCCATGACATTGGTGCAATTTTAATGTAAGAAGGAAGGCCCCTTTCCTTTGAAGACAACCATATTAAAGGAAAAAACTTACTCAAACCCATTGATGAAAAATAAATGTTGGCCATATTACATGCAATTAAGAAATAACACCCTTACCTAATAGGAAGACACTTCAAAGTAAAAACATATCATGATAGTTTGAAGTAATTTTTGGAGCAATGATTATCTTCATAAGAGAAACAAAAATGGGTTACAAAGATTCTAGGATATGACTTTGAAATTATCTACAAGAAAGGGAAACGTAATATTGTGTAAAATCAACTTTCAAGGAAAGAAGAAACAAAGGCTTTACTATTTGTTATTTCTATTTCGCAATCTAGTTGGGTGGAAAAAGAAAAGATAGAATGGAAACATGATCAAGAGGTATGCAAGATCATCCAACAACTACAAGAGGACCCCAATGCATTAGATAAATTTGTATGGAAAAATGATTTGTTATGGTATCATGATCACACATATTTAGGTAGAATTCCCAACTCAAATAGAAGGTCCTTTAGAATTGCACACTTCTTCTATAGGGGGACATTCAGGGTTCTTGAAAACTTACCATAGGTTCAAGAATTATTTTTTCTGGGAAGGTATTAAAATTGATGTTGAAAATATTGTGTTTGAATGTGTGGTCTTCCAATAGAATAAGAGAAAAACAATCAAGATGCTAGGTCTCCTACACCAATTAGATATACCAATTTAATGTTGGGAAGAAGTTTCAATGGATGTTGTTACATTTTTATCCAAGTCTAGAGGCAAAACTGTCCTCATGGTAGTAGTGGATCGATTGACAAAGTATGCCCATTTTTTCCCCTATTTCTCATCCTTTTAAAACAAGTATAGTAGCCGCAACATTCATGGAAATAGTTCAAAATATACATGGAGTCCAAAAGATTATTGTATGTGACAGAGATCCAATTTTCACTGGAAATTTTTGGATTGAATTGTTTTATTGTTTGGGTACTCAGTTGTCTCAAAACTCATATTACAATCCTCAATATGATGGGAAAATTGATATTGTGAATAAATGTCTAAATGAATATCTTTGTTTCTTTGCTTTCGATAAATAGACACAATGGGTCAAGTGGTTTCCCTTTGCAGAATGGTGGTACAACACATCTTTCCATACTTCATCAAAAAAATCCCCATTTATGGAATTTTATGTATATCATCCTCCACCAATCACAACACCCTTTGAAAGGGACTACAAAGGTTCAGGCAGTGGAGGACCAAATAAGGCACCAATGAGAGGTTCTCAAACTATTGAAGGATAACTTGGTTATGGAAAAAAATATGATGAAACATTAAGAAAATCAACATCATAGTGAAAGGGGATTTGAAGTGGAGGATTGGGTATTTTTGAGGCTACAACCATATAAATAGATGTACCTCAAGAAACAAAACAAGGACAATAAATTAACACCCAAATATTATGGCCCCTATAAGGTTTTCAAATGATTGGAAGTATGGCTTACAAATTGGAGTTGCCTACATATTAACATGTACATTCAGTCTTCCATGTTTCTTGTTACTCCCCAAGACTATGGGTAACTAAGGAGATCATGTCTCAAGGCCCAAAGGTGGAAGACATGGAGTGTCAAGAGTCATATTGACCATCAAATCCCAAAGGGCCCATGCCTCATCATTCATCATCAACAACAGAGCAGTGTCCACCACATCGGCTTGCTCCAAGAAGAAAACAGGTCTTGCTCCATGAGGTAACAAGTCTGGTATCATGGTAAGTTTCACTTTAATACTTGAAGTATTTTAACATGTTGCAATGAATCCTTTATTTTTTTTCGAACGTTTTCTTGGAATTTATACCTTTTTTTCTAGTTTCACCTTGGTCACCCCCGGGAAAGGGTTTTCCACTGGGTGGTTCTTTGAAGGGTCATCATACCATTCCCATCCATACTTACCACTTTACAACATTCTACCCATTCATTTCCTTATCTTTTGGGTTACCAGGTTCATTGACCCAAGAAGGGAATGTACTTCATTTCATGGGAAGAAGGGGCTGACGGCCCAGATGAATATTTCAGTTGCTATAAAAGAATAATAAAATGATGCTAAAAAGAAAGTGAACATAGAAAATAAGGACCGCCAAAATCTGTTCCAACTTGAGCTCTACTCATTCAATGCTCACCTTGGTCCCAAAATTAATGCTAAATCTTGGAAACCCTTAAAGGGGGACCCTCAAATTTTCAAATTATAAATGAAAGCGGGGATTGGAAAGGTGGAAAAAATGAATTTGGAAAAAGGTGGCGCACAAATATTGGGTAAATCAAGAGCATGCACACTCTCTACAAAGGAACCCATAAATTAGATAATACGAACCCTTGTATGTCAAGGTCCCCACACCTATAAGTCTTTCCCCAATCCACCTCAAACTCGCTACATGACTTAGATAGGTTCCTCTTGGGAAACATCCTTTAACTTGGGGATTGACTTACCCAATTGGGCACCA
This sequence comes from Picea engelmannii, assembly GCA_009831015.1. Classification (NCBI taxonomy): domain Eukaryota; kingdom Viridiplantae; phylum Streptophyta; class Pinopsida; order Pinales; family Pinaceae; genus Picea; species Picea engelmannii. The sequence continues at coordinate 607,659 of ML795316.1, forward strand.
TGACACCCCTCCCACAACTAAACTAGGAAAAACTTATAAGGTATTTGAGCATTTGTTTAATTTGAAAGGGGGGGGTTGATGCACATGTTTGGGTGGTTCTTGTATTATATATGGCTTACTTGGCATGATTCTTGTGGATTTTGGACCCTTGGAGGGAACATATGTTTGCATTTGCAGGACCTTTTCTGGTGAACATGTATTCGTGGGGATATGAATTCATTTAGACCTCCATGATGGATTTGGAGCCTAATGATGGATGCTAGACCCCACGTCTGGGGAACATGAGATGATGGAAATTGAACCCTGAGGATGGAGGGAATTTCCTTTGGAGGGACCTTGCCATGACTAGATGATGATCTCCCACCATTTTTCACTTGGAAGTTGGCTTTTGGAGGCCTAGATGTCACTTGCTTGGCCCATGACATCACCCTTGGAGGGCTAAGGCTTGATGGAGATGGTTCCAGAGATGGTTTAGTGGAGGAGGACACTTGGAATGGAAATTTGGCACTAGATGGCGTGATGTATGGCCTTAGGAGGCCAAATGTTCCATCTTACAGCCTCAACGTCACCTTCCTAGAGCTCAATGCCACCCCCTTAGTGCATGACATCACCCTTCTAGGGTTTTATCTTATGTGAAATTTAAATTTTGTAAATTAAAAGGGGAAAATTAAGAAGTAGGCCCCCTTGTGAAAAGACATGACTTTTTAATTGAGTCTTTTCATGGTTAGGATTTCACATATAAATATGGCTAACCAAAGACTCATTTTATCACCACAACTTCTCTCACACATGTGAGAGTGAGGTATGAAATTTTCACCCTTTTGGGGGTTATTGGTCTCTTTTACTCATGCACTTTCCTTTGGAGGACAACTTTGGATATCTCTTCATTGATTTTTGGAGGAATTTTCTGCAATTAAGGTTTTCTCTTGTCATTGTCTTGGTGAAGTAAGTATTTTTTTGCAATTTCATGTCATTAATGCTTTATTGTGAATTTACTTGTTCATATTGAAGATTTATTGCTTGGTTAAAACCCTAAGAGAGGAGGATAAGGTGCTTCCTCCTCTCACAAGGATAATTGCATCCATTAATTTGTGACGAGAATCCTACCTAGGTTAAACTTATAAATCCATAAAGTGTTATCACTTTAGGAGTTTGGTTCTAGACACTTATTGTGAAATTATTGAAGAATATAAGAAGGGAAGTAAGAGTTGCTAGGGCCCAAAAGTGCTTGCACACTAGCAACCTCTTCTTGAAATATAAGGCCCTAATGTGATAGCACCTTAGATTTCAAGCCTTTTATCTTAGCCTTTGCTATTATAATTCTCTAATTGCATAGTTATTTATGTTTCAAAAGACTTCATATCCCAAAAGGCACTAGCTTACTTTCTCTCTTGTGAGGGAACTTGATCTAACGACACTCAACTCTTATTCTCTAAGGCTTTCTACTAATTTCTCCAACTCTAAATTATTCTAACTCACTAATTTTATTGCTTCTATTGCAAATATCTTCTACAACCAACTAATTTACTTCATTTTGCTGCATACACTAGTCTAACCCTAGCTTAACATACTAAACAAATTCTTGGAAAATAATTGGGAATTGACCTACTGGATATATGCTAAGTTTTCACCGCCTTTTCATGCAATTTTGATCTAACTTTCTTGCTCTTGTTACAAATTTTTAATTATTGTTGTAGATTGTTATATCATTGCAATTTTGTACCAACATTAATAAATTCTTGTTGTCTATTATCTCTTGAGGTATTATTTTCATATTGGTACTTCAAAATATCATATACATGCTATAAATTGTTCTTGTTCTAGGTAGGTACCCGAAACATCATTTTCTTCCTCAATTTCACAGATGTATACTTTGACTTAGGTAATCAAGAGAGGATGTGGTAGACTTGGCTACAATACTTTCTACTTTGATCCCTTGCGGTCACCAAGGAATCCTCCCTTGTAGTGGACCTCTTCCATCACTAAAACAAGGGGATTTCTTACTAAGGTGACAGTGGTAGTATTTCCTATAGTTATGTAGATTTTGGGACTTTTGTTGGAGCTTTTGTTGGAGATATGTGACAAGATACCATTCCAAACTATTTTACAAAAGATTAATGAATAAGGGAAAACACTACTAGAACTAGAAACAATCCTTGAGACAAGGATTAAGTGGCTATGAAATCTAGAAAGTACCGAGTACCTCATCAAATGGAAGAACCTACCAATGGAAGAGGTGACATGGGAAGATGTGATATTCATATAGAAATACATGCAGTTAGTCAAGTGTTGAGGACAACACTTGTTTGAATGGGAGGGGAATGTTAAGCCCTAGACAAAGCCCCATGTTAAATACAAAACCCCTTATTAAGCCCTAGATATTGAATTATTACATTTCTAGAGTTGTATTTGTATGTAGGCTAGAACCCTTCATTTTATCCTTTCATTATAATTTTACCCTTTGTCTCCTATATATATACCAACGAGACCTAGTCTTAGTATCATATCATTTCATATTGTACATTGAATATATTGTAAAATGAGGTTTCCCCCTCAAAGTGGATTATTATTCATTGATTTTTTATCATTCTCAAGGTGTTGGTTCATAAAAAATATCCATGCACAGTATTTAACAATTTAAAAACAAATATTTCAAGGAGTAATTTTTTGGGGGGATATTACATCCCCTCCCTCTTGGAATAAAACCATCCTTGGTGTTTCTTTATTGCAACAATGTCTATGATGAAAACAAGGATGGATATGCCTCTCTCACAAAATCATCCATCTACCAAGTGGACTCATTTGGATCAAAGTGCATCCATTGCACTTTTACCCAAGTGATGGCTTGGTTTTGGAGCATTGTGAGTTTCCTGTCTAATATGCACAAGGATTTTGGATAGAACTCTCCCTTTGGTTCCACCTAGATAACATCCCAATCAATAACATGTTTGAAATAATGTACACATTTTTTTAAGTAGAGATACATGAAAAACATTATGTATTTTAATATTTTCAAGCAAAGCAAGTTTATAAGCTATTGGTCCTATCCTTTCCAATTTTTCAAATGTTCCACCATATCTAGGGTGCATGTTTGGCACAAGCTCCAAGATTTAGGGAACTCTTTTGCAGTTTCACTTTAAGATACACATGCTCTCCAAATTTTAATTATTTATGTGTTATGTTTCTGTCTACGTAAATGTTCTGTCTGTCTTAGGGTTGTCTTCAATTTTTGTTTGATCTTGCTGACTTATTGTTCCACTTATTTCAACATTTCTATTCCAAGTGTGATTTTGTTTACTGAGTTATCCCAACTTACACATGTATTATACCTTCTGCCATATAGTGCCTCAAAAGGACTCATTTTTAAATATGCTTGGTAACCATTATTATAGGCAAACTCTACTAAATGCACAAAATCCTCCCCTTTATTTGGCTTATTCGTGACATACATGTGAAGCATGTGTTTGAGTATTTTATTTATCGTTTCTATCTATCCATCTATCTGTGGATGATAGGCAGTGCTAAAATTTAACTGTGTACCCAAGCCTTTGAACAATTCTTTCCAAAATCTTGATGCAAAGTTTGAGTCTCTGCTAGATATAATAGTGGTTTGTATTTGGTAGGGACCTAACTTACCTAACCCCTCAAGTGGGTAGAATAATATATTTCCATGTAAAAAAGGTCAAATATTAATAAGGCCTAGCAATAAGGAAGAATAAGTCAAATGTAAGAAGACATAATAGAACCTTCCGCTTCTAGAAGGATCTTCCTCTAAATTGTTCTTTTGGATAGAAGAAACAAGTGATCCTTGTTTCCTATCCATAAAGGTATAATTCTGGTGTTGTGGTTCCATATAATTTGTTGTTCCATTGTTATCTTTGCAACATTTCTGTATTTTGTTGCTATATTGGTGTTATTTGCTGCATTATTTCTCTTTTATTCTAATATAATAGACCTAGTACCTTACAAGTGGTATCAGAGCACTTTCCTCAACGGAAAATTGTGGGTTAATTTTTTTCAGTGTAGAGATGTATTCTAACATATTAAAGCTACATAGATATGCCATTATGCACATAAATCCACGATTGGGGAGTAATACATGCAATAAATACAAGTGGTACTCAAGCACACATCTGTTAGCCACCCTCGTAACCTTTGTTGGCACCCCTTCGAGTGGTAGCACATTAGACAACACATGTATATAGATCGACCTAGATATCTTGAAGCCCTCTATAGATAAACCAATTTTTTTCCTGACTGCTATAGTTCCACTAAGAAAAACACTCGAGAAGATACTCTCTAGTACTTGGGTAGTTGAGTAGTACGGATAAGGGAACAGTCTAGCCTTCTTTTTTGGTGCCCTGAGATATTGGGTCGAGTACTAGTGTTGGAACTCACACGTATATCAGAGAGCTATAGCACAGGGAAAACCCTTTTCTGTAGAAACCTTGAATACCCTATCCCTTGGGACGGAAACAAAAAATAGAACAGACAAGATCTATTGCCACACAACTATACCTTCTGCATTCTGGTTGCGAAATTACTACACATTTCTTCCTGTTAAGCATTTGGGCATTTTGTCACTGCAGTATTATTCAGGGAACACTTATTTGGGACCTATCCCATTGGATTCCCCTTTTCTCCCTGATCGCAACCATACCTTTAATTTTTAATCCTTTTTTTCCATTGGACTTGACCCCTTCCTATCTTCCCTATTTTTCCGTCTATTCCATTATATTTCCCTTCTCTCCCTAATCATCATGGTAAATATCAATTATAAGTCCTTTTCAGTGGTCCCACCCACCCCTTTTCCCTTACCCGCAATCCCCCTCTCCAAATGTCCAGCACTCACAAATAAGCCCTGCAAGCTTCCATCAATCAAGCCCATGAATCCATCCACTACGTGACATCGGAGATTGGCTCTACTAATTCCAGCCTTGCATAATTTGAGACCCAATTCCAACACAAATTTGACACCATGGAGTCCAAATTCATGAACCAATTTAACACCCTCCAGCATGTTGTCGACCATTTGTTGAACTTCACTCCAGGTCCTTCCTCCTTGGCCCAACCATATGATGTTAATTCCTCTCATTCTCTTCCTTTTCAATCCAACTCCTTTCATCATGACCCCCGTCTTCCCTGCGTTGAGGTCAATAAATTTGATGGTTCCGATCCAACGGGTTGGGTCACTCAAATGAAGCATTATTTTTCTCTACATGGTATTACTGATGAGTTGGCCAAACTTCACTATGATATCCTCTATCTAGATCCTAAATGATGGAAATGGTGGAAATGGCGTAACAATTCATGTCATGGGTATATTTCATGTACCAGTTTGTTGCAGAGCTCTATGATTTCTTTGACGTTGATACCCATTATCTCGGTTGTTTGACCAAGTTGAAAAAATTAGGCACAATGGAAGACTTTATAACAACTTTTGAGAATTTGGCCTTTCGAACCGAGGGCATGTCAGATGCATTCTTTCGTGAAAGATTTATCAGTGGCCTAAAGAATGAAATCTGATCCCAGGTTCTCATGGCCTGCCCTCATACTTGGTTTGAAGATAATAAACGTGCTAAAGAGGCCCAACAAGTTGTTTTTTCCTAGAACAAAAAACCCTCTTTTGTTCCTCGCCCTCGACCCACTAATCCTAACCCCCATGCCACTCCCCTCAAGGTCCAGAAATTAACTAGGGCTGAAATGGTTGAACGCTAATTGAAGGGTATTTGTTATAATTGTGATGAAAAATCATTTCCCGGGAACAAGTTTAAGGAACAAAAACATTTTATGGCCATTTCCGAAGATGTTCTGGAAGAAGATGTGACAGTTCCCCTTGTTGAAGATCCCTCCCTTCCCAATGCTACCCAGGAGCCCACTAACCCACCTGAAGTTGACCCACTCATTTCCTTGCATGCCCTCCTGGATTATATGCTCCACAAACCCTCAATCTCATTGGCTATATTAAGCATAGGAAGTGTTGGGTGCATGCCTAAAGTGGAGAAAAGGTCTATTTTTGGAAGATAAGACCAGTTTTGGAGAAGAGCAACTGGCAAGAAAAGAAACACGTGTGAAGGAAAAGTTGCATGAAAAGGAAAAAAGCATGCAAGGCACGCATGCAGGAAAACTTAATCGCATTAGGGTTAGGGTTTTTGTAAGAGATTGTAATGAATGATAAGATGAAATTTACTATACATTAGGACCTAGGAGGTCTAGGTTAGGAGCTGATTTTTGTTCTATTCAGTTAAAGAAACTACTGTAATATCTGATACCAATTTCGTAAGCTCTTAAGCCGTGGGAGGGTCAAATAGATAGATATTGAGGGTTATATCGCAGGCTAAGGAGCCGAGTATGATCTAGTTTGCCTCACAGAGGTTTTGGAACATGTTTTGTGATTGTATGGTCAGAATTGTAGTGCGTGTGATGCCATATCTTGCATAAATATAAATAAAAGAGACTAAGAAGCCAGATCTTTGTGGACGTATCCCAGGAGGGGGTGAACCACCGTAAAACCTGTGTTGTGTGTTGTGTTGATTACATATTTACCTTCTGTGAGTAGTTAAATTATGAATGGATGAATGGATAGCTATGTTATATATGTTATCTGGTAGATCAGTTAGAATGTATGCATAAAATTAACAGATGAATGACAATTAAGAATAATAAAAATAACAGCTAGATCAAGGCATAAGGAGATGAATTGAAATCCTTGATCCCCACTCCTTTCTAGACTGCAAGCATAAGAGCATTGCAGTCACCCATACAACTATCTTGGGTGAGACTGTGCAATACATTATGTGTGTTGTGTTTCCTTCTGGTTTACTAGGAGGGTCGATAGTTTTAGAGGGTTTTGTTGGAAACCTGTTCAGATCTGAACCTCGGTCAGCCCAAGAGTAGAAAGAGAATAAGTAATAACCAAAAAATGGTTCCGTTGTTGGTTGAAATTGCATGGGATTGAGTGAGAGGGATCTGTGAAAGAATCGTGCAGAAAATGAAAGTATAGAAAAGAATGATCAGATTGTGGAATCCAATGAAGGAGGAAATCGAAAGCTGGTTGGAAAAAAAGGAGCTTGAGTTTGTGTAGAAGGATAACAAAAACCCTAACATAACATCACACAAATATTTGGACAAGTATGTGTTTAGCGACCTGCATGAGGTATTTTTCTGTGATTTCCCGCATGTGTTGCAACAGTGGCTATTGAGGTTGAAAGACAACCACCCTACAAATTGAATTAGAAAGATTGAGTGGACTCCTGTGGAGATTGTGCAGTTACAACAAGTTAACAACAAATTCACCCGCACAATATATTTCTGGCTAGAAAGTATTGTTGCAGGATTTATCACATAATTTGTAGTAGATACTGCGAAGTCTTACAACAAAGCAGAGAAATATTTTCTGATGGGACCTAGAGGTAGGTATATTAGATCTTTGTATACTTCAATCAAGATCTTATTGTATAACAAAGGTGTAATGACTATGGCATCAAACAACTAAACTTCCTTGTGTGCATGGGGGAAGGGAGGAAGTATTGACAAGAGTTGGAAGAATGGAGGGAAATATGGATAAGGGAAAGAAGGAGGAGGCCATGGACCCAATCATGATGGATGAATATTAGATAAATCATATAATGGAAATAACTAGAAAGCTGTGCAATGGAGTTCCCTACCAATATAAAATGAATAATAAGAAGAGAGCCATAGCAGATAGAGAGGGGTTGACAAGTGATTAAGAAGAGGTAGAGGATCTCCAGGATGTGGAACGGATTGAGGAAATCCTGCATGCAACATATGAAAGGAATAAAAGAGGTCCAAGGGAAGGAATAGAAGGTATAACTCCTATCCATGTCAGTGTCAGTGTGGAACCCATAACCCCATGTGCGACTAATACACCAGAAATAACACCACCATTGAGACAACCAAATTTTAGTGGAAGAAAGACAACATGATGTACATCCAATCAAGGAGAAGCAACTCGAGGAGCCAGTTCAGGAAGTAGTAGTCAAGTATATACATCGCGCAGAGTTAGTATTTCATCACAGTTCAAGATGGAAGGACATGATCCCACCATCTGGTTACCAGAATTTAGGGGAGAAGCATTAGAGTATTCTGAAAAGCATTTATTCATCTGTGAGAATATATGGGAATCAAAACAAATTATAGATGAGGATACAAAAATTGCACAGTTAGCTATCATGCTAAGAGACCACGCACTGGATTAGTACATAAGTCTAGTTGTAAACAATCCATCAGGAACAACACAGACTATTGTAGATGTGAAGAAGCTGCTAATAAATGAATTTTAGAAGCCTAGTTCAAAAGATCAGTACATGAATGAGATGATTGAAATCAGAAAAAAACCAAAGGTTCAAAGAATTAAAGGGTAAGTTGAAATATATCATGAATGACATGCAACATAGACATCTCTTTGTGAATTCACTGCTACCACATATGAAATACCCTTTGAGGCAACAAAATTTTCAAACTCGGGCAGAGGCTCTGCAGGAAGCCTTACAACTGGAAGAGAACTGATATCAGAAGACAAATCCAACAATAGAAGAGATAAAGGAGGATCTGAAGAACCTAACATTTCAACTGAACCATAATAAGGGAAAAGAGAAAAGAGAAGTTTTTTGGTGTACCACATGCGGGACATAAGGACACCACAAGAATGCATGCCCAACTTTCACGCAGTACATAGAAACATGGATACTAAACCATTTTCCAAAAGGAGGATCATGGTGCGAGATATGTAGAACACACAGGCATGATCCATATCATTGTCCAATGATGTAGAAGTACCAAATAGTACCCATGAATTCATACGACATTTTTTGAAAATTAGTGGGTCATGCTGACAAAGATTGTAGGACAATGGACCTGATGAGGGAAAGAACTTCAGATACGTATAAGGTGCAGGAAGAAATGATGACAGGGAAAACTGCACCCCATTTCAACCAGGTACCACCTACATATAATAATGCACAACAACAATACAACACTGTGCAGACTTAATATAACAACGCACAACCATAATATAACCCCGCGCAGTATAATCAGGTACCTTAGTACAATGCACCGTAAGGAGATCGAGGTGGATACAAAGGTGGAGGATGAGCTAGAGGAGTATTTGGAAGAGGCAGAGGTCCACTAGTGTGCCATAACTACCAACATCCAGGACATTATGCAAGGGAATTCACACTCCCACCTGCGACATGCATGTATTGTCGCACATTAGACCATGATACAGAGGACTGCCCAACATTATTGGGGAAGATTCAAGAAAATAGAAATCATAACAATCAGAATGTACAATGGATCTCTGTAGAGGTGAGGGATGATGGAAGAAATATCAACATAGCCACACGAGGAGGTGCTAAGACAAGAATGGACGTAGTGAGACCGGAGCCAACACAAAACCAATGGGTGAAGAAGAATACTAAACCACATAAATAGTTTGAGATGGGGAAAGAAAATTTAATATTCAAGGAGGAAATAAAAGAGTTCCTCAAGAAAGATGTTGCATCTACATCAACCACGCAACACACTCAGAACGTACCAATGTACGAAATTCCCTCCTTAATGGACCACACCAGTGAAATACAATCTATAGAGCAAGTAAGTACCATAAATATTTTTCTACAATCATGTGTTAAGCTACTGAATAATCCATCATATGTTAAATTTTTGCAACATATCTTAGAAATATGTAACACAAAGGTAGAGGGGAAGTTAGAGCATAAGATAGTCAATCACTCCATTCAAGAAGGAGGACAAGTAGGGAATTCAGATTGAATGCTAACATTAGGGATTTCAATATGGGAGACATTATATCGGACTTAGGATTTGAGGTCAACATTTTACCTAAGAAGACATGAAAATGTATGGGAGAGCCCACATTAGGCTAATCACCTGTCCAAATGAAACTAGAAAACCAACACTGAGTTCTGCCAATTGGAAGGCTAAAAGGTGTGACGATAGATCTAGATGGAGTGTGCACTAAGGAAGACTTTGAAGTGAGAGAAATAGTGGATGGAAAAACACCCTATCCAACATTGTTTGGCTTGGATTAAGCATTTGATAACCATGCCATAATAAACTTGAAGAAAAGGAACATGACATTTGAATCAAGAGAATATAGTCATTGTTCCATTAGACCCTTTAGAAGGAGAAATGTTTGTAGAACCAACTTATCTAGATTTAGAATAGATAAACCGATTGTACGGAACTACCACGCATGAAGAAGATTATGTTAACCCAACTGCAGATGGGGAAATCAGTTGGAGAAACATCACATCATGTGCTTCTGACTCAGATATAGGGTTGGAAAATTGGCAGTAGATATTACATTAAGTATCCACAAGAAGGTGTGCAAGAATAGACCGTGTAGTGAGATGGGTGGGTATCGAGATAAGAGAACCTCCCAGTTTTCATTGCATAAATGGTTTAGAGGAATTCCTAACAAAATACAAAAATGAAGTATTGGAAAACCAAAGGCTCTTAGCCTTGTACATTACACTCAAGGCTACACCGACAAGATGGTGGAGTGCGCACAAAGAAACAATTAAGGACTGGTACCTATGTAAGCGACTACTGCACATTAGATTCGGTGCAGAGCAGGGGGGAAATAAGATGCAGAGATATGATGGACAGGGGACACCAATAGAAAATTTGGAGAAATGGAGAACACTATGGAGGATGACGCCACCAGAGGAATGGTCTCTTAACTTCATCCACACATTAGAAGGAATTCTAGAAAATAGGTATATAGACCATGAACTGTGCAGAGGAATTGCATAATGGACAACATTACAACATATAGTAACCTTCTCATTTGAACATGAGAAACCCAACATGGATTCATCAGTTAAACAAATAAGAGGGTTGATATTTATTGATGAACTAGAGCTGATATTTATTGAAAGAACTATTGTCATGTTATCATGTGCAGGAAGAAGCACCAGATGAAGATGACCTATGCAACATTTAGATTACATAAATTGAAGGAGAAAGAGAGGTGGAAGGTCCATCTTTGGAATCAGAAGTATTTTCTACACCTATCAAAGTGAATAAAATCACCATTGGCACAACTGACAATCCTAAAATGCCTAGCAATGGAGACAACTAGGATGAAAAAATAGTAGAAAGGATAACATAGTTACTGCATGAGTATAATGACATATTCCCAACAACCTTTATCAATATGAAAGGCATAGTAAGAGAGCTAGGAGATATGAATATACCTTTCAAACATTATGTTAGATATGTCAGATAGAGACTGTATAGACTAAATCCAATATATAAGCAGAAAGTGAAAGCATAAATTGACAGAATGTTGGAAGTTGGCATCATAAAACCAATGGAGTAATATGAATGGATAATCCCCATGGTAGTTCAAGAAAAGAAACAAGGGGGGATAAGTATTTGTGTAGATCTAAGGAAATTGAATGATGCATGCCTACATGACCCTTTCCCTACACCTTTTACAGATGAATTCCCAGAGAATTTGAGAGGCTAGGAAGCATATTCATTTACAGATGGATTCTTAGGCTACCATTAGATCAAGATATCCCTAGAAGACAAATATACGACTATGTTTGCCACAAAATGGGGATCCTACCAGTACACAGTCATGCCTTTTGGGCTGGAGAATGCACCAGCAATATTTTCAAGAGTAGTCATAGTTGCCTTTAAAGAATTTATACATGATTTCTTAGGAGTGTATCTGGATGTTTGGACTGTATATAGTCTATTGAAAGATCATGTGGAAGTGTTAAGGCTAATGTTGTAAAGATGCAGGCAATGTCAGATATCATTGAATTATTATCAAGAAGTGCATCTTTGGGACACCTTTTGGAATACTATTAGGCCATATAGTATGTAAACAAGGCTTGCTAGTTGATCCTGCCAAGATTTTAGTCATTGTCAACTTACTACCACCAAAATTAGTATGCTAGTTCAGATAAACATTGGGACATACAGACTATTACAAAAAATATATAAAAGGGTATGCGCAGATTACTGTGCCAATGAAAAAATTGTTAAAGAAGGATACTAAATTTCAGTGGAATAAGGACTGTAAATAAGGTTTGGACACTCTAAAAGAAAAGATGGTCACAACACCTATTTTAGTATTCCCAGATTGGGAAAATACTTTTCATGTGCATGTAGATGCATCAACTATAACACTTGGAGCAATTATGGTGCAGCCAGGAGTAGGGGATTTGGACCATCCTATAACATTTGCAAGAAGAAAACTATTAGAATCAGAGCATAACTACAATACTACAGAAAGAGAAGGCCTATATATGGTCTATGCAATGCATAAGTTTAGACATTACTTACTAGGCAAACACTTTAAGATGTTCACAGATCATTCAGCCCTCAAATACATAGTCAACAAGCTAGTGTTGGGGGGAAGGATCTGTAGATGACTATTGTTATTTCAGGAATTTGATTTTGAAATGATAGTCAAACCAGGGAAGCTGAATGCAGGACTTGATCAACTGTAAAGGGTAACCAATGAAGAATAACCTACCAACTTGGAAGACAACTTCCCCGACACACAATTATTTTCAGTCCAAGTAGTTGATGAATATTTTGCTGACATTATTGAATACTTGAGTACAAGAGTTTAACAATGCACATAAGAAAAATATGGTAGTCAGAGTTGTAGACTATCAATTGATTGCAGGACACTTTTACAAAATGGGCACAGACAACATCTTGAGAATATGCATACTAGAACATGAAAGTCCTAGAATTTTGGCAGAAGATCATGAGGGAATAGATGGAGGACATTATGCAAGAAAAGCTACTAGGCAGAAGGTATTGCGCACAGGACTATGGTGGCCAAAAATTCACAAAGATGATAAGGAATATTGCTAGATATGTGATCTCTGTCAGAGGTTTGGTAAACCTAACAAAAGGGATAAGATGCCCCTAAGACCACAAGTAACTTTGCAGATATTTGAAAAATGGGAAATAGACTTTGTGGGACCAATTAACCCACCAAAAAAAAGGTTAGGAGCAAGGTATATCATTATTGAAACATAATACTTAACAAGATGGGTAGAAGCAACACCAATAAAATATTGTAGCGCAGATACAACAACACACTTTTTGTTTGAGCAAGTGATCACTATATTTGACTATCCAAGGATTTTGATGGGTGACCAAGGTACCCACTTTATCAACAATACTATCAAGGATATGAATGAGGAATTTGAAGTTTATCATCCGAAGAGTACACCATACCATCCAAAAGAAAATGGAATAGTAGAAGCCTTCAATAAGATCTCGAAGAACGCTCTGACAAAGATATTCGATGTTAACAGGGATGATTGGGATTTGAATATACCAACAATACTATGGGAATACATGACTACATCTAAGAAGCTGACATGACATACACCATTCAAATTGGTGTATGGGAAAGAAGCAGTGGTGCCACTGTAATTCCTGGTACCCAGTCTACGCATAACAACAATCACCAACATGACAGAAAGAGGCACAATAAAGGAAATATTAAATCAACTAATGGAGATGGAAGAGGATAGGATTCTGGTAGGATTTCATCCAGAAGTACAAAAAGAAAGAGACAAATATTGTCATGACAAACATATCAAGAGGAAGAGTTTCAAGGAAGGAGACTTAGTCTTGCTTTATGATAGTAAATGTTTGCAAAATCCTGGTAAATTTAGAATGCATTGGCTAGGGCCCTATGAAGTAAAAACTGTCACAGATGGGGCATTTGTACAACTAAAGGATCTAGCGGGAGTAGAGCTGAAATGAATGATCAATGGGAGTCGATTGAAACTATATAGGGACAGCCGACCTCTTAGGACTTAAAAGTTACAGGGCAGTAAGAAAACATGTACATAGTGTACTATAGTAAAAGTTAAGATAGAACAATGAGAAAAATAAATAAAAAGGAAAAAAATAAAGAAAAATAAATACAAAAATACAAAATACAGAAAATACAAAAATACTGGGAAATACAGTGCGTAGAGGAAGTGGACTCAACGCGATGAAAAGAAAAATGTGTGTGCGCAACATATGGGTGACACACTGTGCACCAAGGAAAATTTATAGCAAAAATACGTGGTGCACTCATAAAGTTAAGTACCATGGAAAAGGTACCAACGGTCCGAAAAAGAGAAAAATGACGGTTAGGGTAAAAAGGCACTAGTTGGGGGAATTTATGAAATTAAATGAAACATTCTCATTGCATTAATCACAGACAAGGAAGCTTCTTCAAGAAGCTTCACATCATTGATTTCACTCACTATATAAAGGAGAAACGAAGACAATTTACAACTTATTGTGAATTTGCAAACTTGCAGCGTTAGAAGAGAACATAGAGCAGAGCCGACTTGACAAGTGCACAGTGAAAAATCGTCATCAACCATCTAGTGAAATCATCTAGTGCCCACAATGGCACTACCAAATATTGGCATGCCGACCCAAACAACAAGAAAAAATCGAAGTAGTTTTAGGGCACCTTATGAAACCGGCGAGGCCAAGCCAAAAACCACACAAAAGGGGGAATTCTTCGATGTCGACGCAATTCCCTCACCCAGACCCATGGAGGAAGAAGTCCAACCTCCAGTAATGGCTAGCATGGATATCGACCCATAGGATAGTGCACAGGGCCGACATTCTAAATACAGAGGAAACCCACAGACACTTGCGAGGATCGAAGGAGCCCATAGAGAAAATGGGGCCACCATGGTGCAAACAGAAGTTATCGCACCGAGACCACCACCTAGAGTAGAGTCTGCCCAACAACATGAGGGTCTCGTGGAAGACTTTACTGGCCAACTAGACTGTACCGCCAAATAGAGAGAGATGGAGGTTGGGACCTCAAGTGATCCACTAAGAAGAAAGGGAAAACAACCCATGGAGTGGTCATCACGCAAACAACCTGACACAACAATAGTCCTACCGTGCATTCCTGATGGGGTGCAGACCATGCCTTCCCTTCTAGGATACGTGGAAATACTGCGGTATTTAGACCATGACATGGCCGATGCTGGAAAATTTCCAAATTTTTCACAGTAGGTATACCTTGACAGTATAGGCACAAGCCCCTTTGGTGACCCAATTCTACAACCAAATCCATGGACCGCCAGCCTGGCCAATACAAGAATTTTGAACTTGCTAGAAATTCCCCATTTTGGCAGGGGGAAAGATATAAACAACTGCATCAAGTAGTTTATAGCGATGCTCGATCGAGAATTCTTATGGTTGGAGGATCCTGTCTCAATAGATGTGGAAATAATTGCATTCATCACAAGTCTTCCATCTAAGGGTGAGAGTCCCGCATAGTACCTTGATGATAAAACAAAGGAGAAATCCATGGCCCAGGAGATGAAGAAAAATTACGGCACAGAGAGGGGTTCGCGCAGGAACATAATCAAGAGGATAAGCGATGCAACAATGAGAATGGACACCAAACTCATGGTTTGTAAGATGCTCAGAAAATTCCGCAAGGAGGAAGTCCCTGCTGGGGTTGTCGCAGTTGCAACATAGTGCACCAATGGCACTATGCTTAGCTGGGGCCCGTATTTATTGAACCTATTCCTCGATGACTACAAAGACATGTAGGACTTGGGAACATAGTTCCACTATTCATGGTTACTCATTTTGATCACATTGATCGGGTGGAAGGATCCCCCGTACTCTCATTTTTGTGAACGGATAGCTCGTTTCTGCGCAACACAGTACACATCATTGGGAAGCACTTCAGACCCCAAGCATAGAAGTGTCAAGATAGGTACCTTTGTGTGGTACTTTAACAAGATTCAGGAGAGCATTGAAAATAGTTGGAGAATCACTCCGGTAGTGGTCACACAATAGAGAGAGATATCCAACTTCAAAGTGACCAAGCATAATATGTGGATTCAAGCGTGCATTGATCCAAGGAAGGAGTGACTATAGTTAAGATACTTCAAGGAAGGATGGGCACGACGATTGGAGGATTCTAGTCCTAACTCAAGAGGTACCTAAGGGTACGGAAGTAGACGTATGGTCAACCAAGACACCTGTAGGTGACACCGCTACGCTAAAAAATCCAACGAAGTCGGGGAAACCCAGCCAGAATCTGACGCAGTAGAAGAAGGGGAGTGTGTCGAAGAAATATGTGCAGGAAGCGAAAAAGGACATTTCTCCAAGACAAAAGGAACAAGCGGTGGGGGATGCAACAACGCAAGAAATGTTAATGTTTAAGCCATTATTATAGTTACTTGCATTTCAATGAATAACAACAACATAAGATAAGATCACTGAGAAATACACAATCACAAGAGACACATCATTTATCCTGGGAAACCCTCATGGGGTAGAAAACCCAAAAAAAATTCCTTAATATAGATAGCCAATACAATGCTAAGAGATAACTCAAACAAGTACAGCAAGTCCTCTCCCAAAGATGTGCCTCTCTCTCTCTCTCTCTTCTCCAACTGCAGCTCTAAAACTTGTCTCTCAATGAACAAGTGAGTGTGTGTCTAAGTGAGGTGCTAGCCTCCTTATTTATACAAGAATGGCACGTGTGGGAGTGTCCTTTCACTGGCAGGGTCGACTTCTTCTCCTGGGTGGTTATAACCACCTTTATTATATTCTAGGGCCTCTTTAATATCTTCTGGGGCCGACTTCTCTTTCTGCCTATTACAATTACATTATGACCAATCTGCAAAACGGGATTTGGTCCTTTTACAATATCCGACATGATCAATCCACAATGGGGATTGATCCAATGAATAATATATCAAATAATAATAAGAATACACTTTGCAGATACATTATTTCAACACTCCCCCTTAACCAGAAGGGTATTCTACAACAACATCAAACAAGAGAGAGGCCTTTATCATCAACAACATCAGGAGGACAACATCATCAATATCATTTTGGAACATTGACTGGCGTATCTATAAATCATCGAAAGTTTTCTTCATCGGCAAAATCATCATTCTCAAAGGAATGCAATCATCATCTGCATCAATATGTATTAGTATAAAACTAATACATCATCATCATCACAGCACGAGGCTGGCTCATCATAATACATGACTGGCTTTATGTCACAACTGTTAAGCTGGAAGCTCAGTACTCGTCTTGCTTTACATCACAAAAATCAAGATGGAAGAAAGATACTAGACTGGATTTACATCACAACTTCTCAAGCTGGAAGCACAGTACTAGTCTCATCTCAACATCTTTCTTTACGTCACAACACTCAAGATGGAAGCAAGATACTAGATTGGCTTTACATCACAGCTTCTCAAGATGGAAGCACAATACTAGTCTCATCTCAACGTCTTTCTTTACATCACAACACTCAAGCTGGAAGCAAGATACTAGACTGGATTTATGTCTTAGTTGTCAAGATGGAAGAACAGTACTAGTCTCATCACATATTTTTGCTTTACATCACAACCATTAGGTTAGAAGCAAGATACTAGACTGGCTTTACGTCACAGTTGTCAAGCCAGAAGCACAATACTATTCTCATCACATATTCTTGCTTTACGTCACAACAATGAGGCTGGAAGAAAGAGATGTCTCATCGCAACAACTACTCCCCCTTTTGAGGAAGGTCCTTTCAAACTATTCCAAGCTTATCTTGAAAGTGCTCAAACTTTACATGAGATAGAGGCTTGGTCAACACATCAGCAACCTGTTCATCCGTGCTAATGTACTGGAGCTTTAAGGCTCCTCTCTACACCATGTCATGGATGTAATGATAACAAATATCTATGTGCTTCGACCTGTCATGGAATACATGATTCTTTGTCATCTTTATGCAGATTTGGTTGTCACATAGGATCGTGGTTGCTTCCATATATAGGTCAAATAGGCCGGTCAACAACTTTCGAAGCCATATAACTTCGCAGCTGGAAAAACATGCAACAATGTATTCTACTTCCGCTGTGTTGAGAGCAATGTTTGATTGCTTCCTACTCTGCCTCGAGATCATGGCTGATCCCAAATTGAAACAACATCCTGAAGTGTTTTTTCTGTCAGAAACACTTCCTGCCCAATCTAAATCGGTGTACCCACTCAATGTGAAATCACGATCTCCATCATAATTGAGACCACAATATAATGTACCCTTAAGGTACCTCATCACATGTTTTGCAGCCAAAAGATGAACATGTCTGGGTTGTACCAGAAACTAACTCAAGGTGTTCATGGAAAAAAAAATGTTTGGTTTGGTGTTCGTCGGGTACATCAACGATCCAATAATCTGTCTATATAGTGTGATATCAATCAATTCTGACGAAGTATTGACCAACAACTTCAGCTTCGTTTCCATGGGTGTATTCATGGGCTTGCACTCTAACATGTCGAATCTCTTCAAGATTTCAACTGCATACTTCCCTTGGTTAAGGAAGATCCTCTTTGGACTCTACCATACCTCAAGACCTAAGAAATAGTGCATTAGGCCAAGGTATTTCATCTCAAATTTTGAAGTGAGTCTCTTCTTACATTTAGTGATGAGATTTTATTCTCCAGTTAAGAATAAGTCATCCACATACAATAATAGTATTACTGGCTCATCGTTCATAAAATTGAAGTAGAGGTTGGAATCTTCTTTACTCTTGGTAAAGCCCAAGCTCGTCAGAAAGATGTCTATCCGGCCATACCAAGCTCTAGGAGCTTGTGTCACATACCCACCATGGCAATTGATTTTTATGTCGATTTCTCAACGATTAGACCCTCAAAATATCTACGGAGGTCTAGCGTAAGCTATCTCTTCCCTCGTCTATTCCCATAGGATCGCGGGTCACGACCACAGGTCGAACAAATATGGGGTACTTTCTCTCTTCGCGACTGAGCGCTACCAGAGCGTCGAGTCTTTCGACTCTGCAAACCCCAACACAGTGAAGCGTTGAACCCCGAAAGGGATGGCGAGTACAAGTTTCTTGTTTGGGTCTTGTCCTCGTGACCACGTTCCATGACCACGCGCTTAAACCGGCAAATCCCTTACCAGCCTTTCACGATTTGGAAAATCACGATGCATGACTTCTTCCTTTCCCATTCAAATCCCCAAAAACCACAAAGTCTCCCAAGTTTCCCTCTGAAGGGAGATCAACGGCTGTAAGTCTCCCCTGATCCGACGGTATGGATCCTTTCGGGGTTTCGATACTCGGGAGTTCGAAATGTAACAACTCCAAGACTCCTTGTCATTTAAATATCTGAATTCCATTATGGAAATTCGCGTAAGAGATCAACAGCTCTTAAGAGTGTGGATCCAACGGTCCACGGGATTTCGGGACTTTTCCCAAAACTCTGACCGCTCACCACGCGTCTCCTCTGATGGACGGTCCATATTATTTCGGTACTTCTCCTCTCCACTACAACACGTATCGAGATTTCGGGCATCGGGATTTCTCGAATCACAGGGGCAAGGTTTTCTAGCCCTTTGGTTTCCCGGATGTCGAAATGCCGAAACGTCGACCGACAGCCACGTGTCCCTCCGATGGACGGTAGCGACCTTCAGCCAAGATCAATAGTCCTGATCTTTTTGGGATGATCAAAGGTCACAATCAAATCTTGGCTTTCCTTAACCTCATTCTCACCTCTCGCCATTTCGAGGTTTCGGTGATCGGGATTTCATGACTCGCGAAGACAAGGATTCTTGCCCTTTGGTTTCCCGGGTGCCAAAACACCGAAATGTCGATCGACAGCCACATGTCCCTCCGATAGACGGCTGCAACCTTCACCCATGATCAACCGTTATGATATTTTCGGGATGATCAACGGACACGATTAAATCCCACCTTTCTCAAACTTATTCACACTTAAACCGATTCGGGGTTTCGGTAATCGGGATTTCGCGACTCCCAGTGACACAAATCCTCTGTCAAATCGAATCCCCGGTATCCAAAATATCGATGGAATCTTGATTTCTTCCATGTGTCCTCCACAGATGGACGGTCCAGATCTATATCAGGACTTTCACCATGGAGTGTCCCGATCTCTTGTCATCAGGACTCCCAGAATTCCGAACTTCAAATCCCCGATACCGACTCCTCTCTTAGGAATTTTGCCCTTATTCACGAGGGCTTAACCCTCATGCATCTCCTAGTAGATCCAACGACTGTTGGGATTTCTAGCTAATATTTGACAACTCAAATCTATCCCACGCCACTCCTCTTTCGGGACTTTCGCCCTTGTTCACGAGGGCTTAACCCTCCTGCATCTCCTAACAGATCCAACGACTATCGGGTTTTCTAGATAAGATCCGACGGCTTAGACCTGTCCTACGTCATGCACTCTCCCACTTCTCTCTAGACGTGGAAAAACCAACGGTCCAAATATCCCATAGACCTTGGGGATCTATGGTCCCGATTTCCTCGCTACTCATGAAGATAAAAGAAAAGGGGTAAGGCATGTAACGCCCTTGTTTCTTCCTCCAATCTAACGGTCGTGAATGACCGTAGATCTTCCAATGGGATCTCATCCGTCGATCGATACGTATCCCTACACTTCTACTTCAAGATTTCAAGAGGATCATTCTTCCTCGTACATGGTTGCCATTCAAGTCCGTTTTCCAGGTTCTTGGTAAACTTTTCCAAGAAGGGTATCTCTGTGGAGAGATCTATTCCGGGGCATTCCTGGAGACAGATAAGGGGAAACAAATTCCCGAGAACGGACTGGAAGACTAACTTGGTTCAACTTACGCATAAATAAATTTATCTATCAACATAAGCCATGCATGGTTTTTCTGTTACAAGCATACATCTACCATTTATTATCAAAACACTGCACAGACAGTCTTATATTATAATCATTCACAATTTCACAGTTTATGAGCATATATGTCAGCATATGAATTTCAAGGTGCAAGATGTAAAACACTTATCAGCAATAACACTAGAAGTAAGTGCAACTGCTAAGAGGGGTGCTCGTTTCCACCCAACCGTAGGCTCAGCGATTCTGATAGAATTTACCACTAGACACACCCGAGCTGAGACCACGATGCTGTGAGACTGTGTCTTGGTTTTCCAGTGACTGAGAACGAGGGTTAATCTCCCCCTTATTTTCTATCACTCACTCTGCATATCTCCATAGTTCTCTTCCTCCCCTCGCGTCTGCCCCAATCGCTTCTCCCTCACACCTTATCCTCTTGCGAGGTTGTGTGTGGTGTGATTTCTCTTTCACTGGTCAGACCTAACCGCTCTACAGATGGGTGGTTCACCCCCCCCATCCCTCATTAATTCCTGAGGAGCCATCTACCTACCATCCTGCGAGACATTTAATTCGGGGCCAGCGAGCCATTCTTGGTTCTTCGGGCCAATGAAGTCCAAATACAATATTGTTTTCGATGGAAGTTAACACCACCATTCTAGGTGCCTTCCACCGCCTTTCTCTAGCCATTGTGATCTCTTTTTCAGTATATCCCCTCTCAATAGTCCTGCAATATATATATATATATATATATATATATATATAATATTATTCACATTCATCGACATTTTCTACAAGGTCCATTCACATCACACATTCACATTTCTGAGTTTGCCATAGTTCTTGGCCAGTCCAGTTATTTTTACAAACTGGGGGAAATAGGGTGTTACAGCTTGCTTCAATCCGTACAAGGATTTCTTCAACTTGTAGACATGAGACTTCTTGTCTTCAACTTCAAATCTTTGAGGTTGCTCTATATACACTTCCTCTTCGATAACATCATTTAGGAAAGCTATCTTTACGTCCATCTGGTGTAACTTCCACTTCATCTTAGCTACAAGGGCTATGATGGTTCTGATCAAAGTGTATCTGGCTACATGAGCGAATGTCTCTTCATAGTCAATGCCTTCCTTTTTAGAAAAGCCACGAGCTACAAATCTTACTTTATACTTCTCAATACTTCCATCAGCAGCATGTTTTATTTTGAAGAGCCATCTGGATGATACCACATCCTTGCTATTTGGTCTGGGAAATATTTCCCATACATCATTCTTTATTATGGATTGTTATTCTTTTGTCATGGCATCTGTCCATTATTTCTTCTAAATGGCTTCTTCAAAGAAGGTAGGCTCCTTTTCTAGGAGATCACACATCAAAGCCATATAACTGGAGAATGGCTTAGGTTTCTTCACATGTCTCATGGTTCCTTCGGGAACACCATATTTCTCTCCATATTGAATAAGCTCTCTAGCCCAAGATGGCTTTCTCTTATGGGAGATCGTCATCTGAGGAGGTTCTTGAAACTCTACGATGTCATGATCTTCTATAATTTCCTCATCAGGGGAAGTTACGACTTCCCTCACTAGTTCAACAACTCTGGGAACCTCCCTCACTGAATCTTCAATTCTGAGGATTATGGGTTCCTCTTCATATACTTCTTCAAGATGACATCTTCTTGATTTATTGAGCACTGCATCTTCATCAAAGGTCACACCCCTGCTGATCTCAATGTGACGGTGACCTGGTATATAGATCCTGAAGGCCTTGGAGACCTCACAGTATCCCACAAATATTACCCTCTTTCTTGAGGGTTCCAACTTGCTTCTCTTCTCTTTCGGTATATGTATAAATACTCGGCAGCCAAATATTTTGATATGGCTTACCTCTGGCTTCTTTTTGGTGAACATCTCTTCCAGGGTCTTGAACCCAAGTGCACTATGGGAAAATCAATTTTTCACATATACAACTGTCATTGTTGCTTATGCCCATAAGCACATAGGAAGATCTTGATCATGGATCATGGTCTTCATGACTTCCATTATCATTTTGTTCTTCCTTTCAGCTACATCGTTTTGTTGAGGATCATAGGGAGTAGTGAATTACCTCTTGATCCCAACATCTTTGCAGAAGTTCAAAAACTCTTTTGAGGTGTATTCTCATCCATTATCTGACCTAGGTATCTTGATCTTTCTTTCAGAAAGATTCTCTATTAAGGCTTTGAATTCCTTGAAGTTGTTGAACACTTCATCTTTAGATTTCAAGAAATACAACCAGGTATTATGAGAATAATCATCAATAAATGATACATAGTATACATACCCACTAATGGAGGACGATGGCATTGGACCACACACATATGAATGAATGAGTTATAGGACTCCTTTTTCTTTGTTGTCTCTCTTCGGAAAAGGGTTCTTGATGTTCTTCCCTTGTGCATATCCATTGCACATGCCTTCATGGTCAACCTTGAGTTCTGGTAGACCTGTGATAGCTTTGCATATGTATGGTAGTGCCTTGTAGTTAATGTGATCTAGTCTTCTATGCCAAATTTCACATGGATTCTCAATGGCATGGGTCATGGCAACTCCTGAGTGACCCTTTAGCTTATACAAGCCACCTTCTTCTTTTCCAATGATGATTGCTTTTAAGGTTTCTCCTTTATCCCACATAAGAACTTCTCCATATATAAAGGAAACTCTGAAGCCTTTCTTCTCTAAGGTTGATATGGAGAGTAGGTTCTTTGTCAAACCCGGTACATATAGTACATCCTTCATCTTCATTGCATTTCCTGAAGTAAGCTTGTAGTTTGATTGTCCCACTCCCTTGATGGGATATTGATAATCATCTCCAAGTGTCACTTTCTGAGAAAACTTCTTTTCTGAAATGTAAGAGAGAATATCTCTTTGTCCTATCATGTGCTTTGAGGCACCACTATCAATGAGC
>ML795317.1:28425-58043 GCA_009831015.1 Picea engelmannii
ATCTTTGAAGGAAGGGATTGAAAATGGGATTCATCAACCCTTGGAATGTGGAAGGTGCATTTGTAAGGCCAAAAGGCATGACCAAAAATTCATAATGGCCTTCATGAGTTCAAAATGTTGTTTTTTTAGATATTTGCTTCCTTCATTCTAATCTAATGATACCCTGAATGGAGATCCAACTTTGTGAAATCAATTGATCCATGTAGTTCATCTAACAATTCATCAATGACGAGAATGGGAAACTTATCTTTAATAGTGATCTTGTTGAGTTATCTATAATCTGGACACATATGCCATGAGCCCTCTTTCTTGAGTACCATTACCATCGTGTAGAGTAAGAACTTTGGCTAGGTCTAATAATTCCATCCTCTAACATTTCTTCAAACATATGCTCAATTTCACTCTTCTGGGCATAAGGGTATCTGTAAGGCCTGATGTTAGGAGGAACACTCCCCAGAATTAGGAGAATAGCATGATCATGATTTCGAGTGGGTAGAAGACCTTTGGGAATATCTTCAAATACTTTGGAATTCTTATAAATGATCCCTTGGAGATCTATGGAAATAGATGGATTAGATGTTTGAACATATAGTAAGTATAGTTGTACAACTACACCCTGATGCCCCTTTTTCAATAATTTTTTCATGCCATTATAGCTTATCACCTTACTGGGTTTCCCTGTGATACCCCTTAACTCGATTTATTTTCCTTCCAATGAAAATTTCATGAAAATTTCTTGAAAATTAAAATCCATTGTTCCCAATGATTGTAACCATTGGACTCCTAGTATGACATCAACACCACACATTGGTATAGAAATCATTCGACTATTCATTACGTATTCCTCCATAGTAAGATTGATTTTATTGCATTTTCCTGAGAAATTGATAGTTCCTCCATCTGCAATCAATACTTGAAACTCTGGCACTGGATATATAAAGCAATTGAGAGCTTTGGCTAATTTTTACTGAATGACATTATGAGTACTACCAAAATCAATTAGGACTATTACCTTTTTCTTTTTAATATATCCTTCAATCTTGAGGGTTTGAGGAGTGTTAATTCTATCCAATGCATTACATGATATTGTGGAAGTCAACTCTAAGAAATCTCTTCTACAATTTCATCTTGAGATGGTTCATGTTCTTGTTCTTGTTCTTGTTCTTGTTCTTGTTCTTGTTCTTGTTCTTGTTCTTATTCCTCTTCACAATCTATGTAGAATAATTTCTTCTCACCACACTTATGTACCTTACTGTACTTGTTGTCACAATTAAAGCATAAATATTTTTCTTTTCTTTCCTCCAATTGTTGAGGTGTCAACCTTGTAGGTTGAGGTGTTTTAGAAGAAGGAACAATATTCTCTCGATAGATGTTAGGAGTGGTCCTTATAGTAGCCATAGCCATATTTTTACTTTCAACATTTCTCGCCACCTTGAATGCATTCTCCAATGATTTAGGTTCCCAAAGGCAAACCTCGTGTTGAATTTTATCCTTTAAAGTTCCTATGAATACATCAATCAGGTTCTCATCTGGAATATATGTTACCTTTATATTCAATCTTTGGAAGTTCTCAATGTTCTCCACAACTTAACCCTTTTGCTTGAGATTTATCAATTGGATAAAGAAGGTATTGTTCCTTGTATCCTCATAGTGTGTTATCATTTCTTCCATGAAAATTGTCCAAGTGATGAGTGATTTGCGAGAACAAAGCCATTGATACCACACAAATTGATTGGTTCTAAATATAAAGAAGAAATTTGTACCTTTTGTGTATGTGGCACATAATGTAGATCAAAGAATTGCTCCATCTGAAGTATCCATGTGATTGGATCCTTGCCATCAAACTTCCTCATATTGATCTTAGGAAGTGGTTGGTCTTCCACCCAAAGTTGGAGTTTCTCCAGTCTTGATTCATCTTCATTGTGTCCTTATCATGAATTTCATGGGATACATTTTCACTTTCAGGTGGCCTCTCTATTAGAAATTTTTTCAATCCTTCCATGATCTCCCTTTTTAAACCATCCATCTTAGAATCCATTATTGCCTCAAACTTAGCTTTAGTTGGATCCATCATCCCTTGTAGTTCATATTTTGTTACTGTCTTCTTTTGTAAATCCTTTATGTCCCTCCGCATTTCTTCACCTTCATCAAGAGTCCAAGTAGGACTATCTAGAGGCTTATTTGGTGTAGAAGTTCCCTTTTTTGGTGGCATGTTGGCCAAGTATCACTTTTAAAACTTGATTTCGAGGTGGTTATGCTAGATGATCTTTCTTCTGTTGTATCTCCAACATTTCATCTCTTCAGGGTCTGAAAAATTATTTTTGTAGTTCTCTAATACGTCTTCTCTGCAATGCCACAGGTCTGATCAAAATTGGATGTGCCAAGTGGAAGTTATGGTAACTTCCCCACACCTTGCTGATTATTGTCCCTTCCAAGAGAGAGTACTTGTAAAGTGTGCCAAGAGCACAATATATGATATTTTGTTTTGAAAATTGTACCAGAAATACTAAAGACTGTCCATTATCCAGTGAAATTGTTCTCACTTAATTTGGATGCTCACTGAAGAAGATATCATTGTTTTACCCGAAAGACATGTTTGAGACTAGTTAATATGACTAGTCAAATACCCTATCTTGCACAGGGTGTATCTACAAATGTAGGATGACCCCGAAGCTGAAAGTTTTATCAAAAATACCTTGATAATTTCTATGAATATCCTCTAGATTTTAGGGTCTGAAATGTTACAAAAAAAAATTATAGTGAAAATTCCTCAATGGATAAATTATGGGGGATTCCATAACCCTATCTTACACAGGCTATATCTCCGAAAGTATAAGGCCTCAGGAGCTGAAATTTGAACCCCACATACCTTGACCGTCTACTAAATATCCTCTAAGCGGTCCCTTCTAAAACGTCGTAGAAAACAAGCTATAGAGAAAATTCCAAGGTGTTATGTAGCAGTGAAACCCCAAGACTTTGAGCTCTGATACCAAATGTTAAAAACCAAATATCAAAATAGCATAGAAAAACCTCGGAATAAGTACTCAATGTCTTGAAAAAGAGATAATTTCAGATAATAAGTCTCTTCGAGGGGGAAACCTCTTTATACACCACATAAATTTGAAAATACAAGATGATTCCAAATGAAAAAGTTCTCCTTGATATATATAGGAGACTAGGAGGTACAATTACAGCTAATGGACTCAAGCCGACATAAATAAAATAACATTACTAATGTAATATGCCCCAATTAAGGGGTAATGTGCCACTATTTAGGGATTAACAATATTTTAATGTCCCTTTCTAAGGGATCACTCCATGAGGACTTAATAGCCTATTTAATTCTCGTAGGATATAATCAGTGCAAGAGAATTAATTGATTTGATTATTTATTGTTTTTTTTGTGACTGGTGGAATCGACAACTCACAATTCTCATACTCGCATGACACAGGGTTGATTCCCATCCTCTACCTCTATAACCTCTAGGTGCATCCACACATCCCGCAAGCACAGGGCACGAGTAAATCGAGGTGAGAATCGAATGTGAAACCTCCTTTTTACATTTCCCTCCATTTGCACGACACTTGCTAGTCGGTCTACACCCCTGCGATCGATTTGATTATTTGATGTTATCTGGAGAAAAAACAAAAAAAAAAACATTTAAAAGGTGATATTGAATAATTAAATTAAAAGGTGATATAAAGTGACTCTAGGGAAATATTAAAGAGAGATTTTATAAAGTCACTTTATATTTAATTATTAGAGAGGAAAAAAAAGGGGGTATAAAAAGTGAAATTGGAGTTCATTCTCATTATTCATGATTATTTTTCTCAAAATCGATTTGGAGAGCTCTTGAAGATTTTCTTGGCTCTGAGAATGAAACCCTTGAGCGATTGGGTTTGGTGGTGATATTAATCCACCATAGCCAGTCAAGTTGGAGATAGCGCTCAGATTTATCACTCATATTCATTGTGGAAGAAGGAAGGCACATCGGTTTTTCCAATTCATGGGCATTTGCAGGGTTCTTGGGTGTTGTGTAGAGGTTGTTTCAACATAGGTCATGCTTCTATTATATATTTCCACTATTCTCCTTGGTTTTCACCATTATTGCAAATTGTGGGGATCTCAAGGAAAGGGTCATAACATTGTTTATAGGTCATGGGGATCTCAGGAGGGGGTTCATATCATTAATTACAGTTTTTGGGTTATTTAAATGGGGTCGTTACAAAGCAATTTGAGCTACCATTATGTCAACTACCTTCTCCTTGGATCATGACAATTATCTACAAATGTGGTGTCTAGAAGGAAGCCATCCCACTGCCATTATGTACAATTTCTTTCTCCTAGAGTTGTGATAGTTATTGCAGTTCATGGTGTTTGAAGAAATGCGCTCTAGTGCATTGAATGCTACTCAAGTATGGTTATTTACAGGTTAGGGATAATAAATAAATCAAAATTGTAAATGTTGTCTTTTATTATTGTTATAATAGATTGATTAAGGTTGTTATCAATTGCATTAAATGTAATAGTTTTTTTTTTTTGTGTTGAATATAATGAAACTCTATTTGTGTGCCAAATCTATTGTGGATCTCTAGTGAAATTGTCTTAAAGAAGGGACCATAAATTTTAATAAACACAAAACATATCAACAGTTCAGGAAGGGATCTTACAGTTTCTTCTTGATTTTGATAATTCTTCTTTTCTTCTTTCAATCTCTTCCCTCATCCAATAGTTTTTATTATGGTTTCATAATCTACATATATCTTCATATTTATTTTTCAATTCTTCCCTTGACTCATTCTTTTCCAACTTTCCTTTGCTACTCTCTTCTTGATTTAAGTTCATAACCTCCTTAATGAGTGATTCATTAAGGGATTGCATATTGGCAAACTCGTCATTTTTATTTATAATATATTTTCTTAGATCTTCATTATCCTTTTGCAGTTTGAAAACTATTTATTTTGATTCCTTTAATTCCACTTGAATTTTATGAATATCCTCCATTTTCAAGTCTTTGATCCATTTTTTTAGAAAAGCTCTTCAAATTCTTCCCATGTGATGTTTTTTCTAGTATCTTTATAAATACTCATCCACCATTCTCAATCTTCGTCAAAAAAATATTTTTCTTCCCATGACGGAGTCATACCATATTCCTTTACCAATCTCAACCATTCCCTAGGACTGATTTCGTCTTTACCTCCATCTCTTGTAAATTTAGGTAATGTCATTGATTCTTACTTGAGGTCTAACCCAAAACCTCAACTTATAACCTTGGTATATTAAGAATAATGATCTCAAATAGTTAAAATAATTTTTCCAATATAATTTCTATGTTTTCTCTTTTTAATGGATTTTCAATCACCTCAATTGAATATCCCAATCAAAAGTTATGATAGTTTTAACTCAACAAACCTTTTAAAACCTTGATTTGGAGTCTGTCCTTATGGATGACCTTACTTATGGTGTATCTATGAAGTTTTGGCCCTTCTGAGTATGACATTATGGCCTACAGTTCTATGATATGTCTTCTATGAATTTCCATAGGTCTAATCAAAATTTGATGTGCCAAGTGAAAGTTATGATAACTTTCCCAAAACTTGTTGATTTTTGGCATTTTCTAGAGAGAGAACTTGTACAGAATGCCACACAACCAATTTTTATTATGTTATTATGAAATTTTGACCTGAAATCGTATGGCTTGTTATCTGTCCAATTCAACTGGTGGAACATAATTTGAATCTTTATTGAAGCATATATAACCATTTTACCCAGGACACCTCTTTAAGACTAGTTTAGGGTTAGTAAAAAAACCTTAATTTTCACCGTTTGTATCTCCTAAATTAAAATGACACAGAACCTAAATATTTTATCACATGAACTTCGCTATGTTTTCTCAATATCATGCAAATTTCACCACCTTAAACATCACCAAACAAAATTTATAGTGAAATTACCAAAATGACTCATTTGAGATTGAATTAAAGGTTAGTAAAAATCCCTAACTTCCACTCATTGTATCTTAGAAATTGAAATGACACAGAACTTGAAATTTTTACCAAACAAACTTCGCTATGTTGTCTCAGTACTCTGAAAATTTCACAGTCTGAAACTTCACAAAAAAATTGTTGTAGAGAAAATTCCAAGATGGCACACTTGAAGCACCAAAACCTTAGGATTTGTGTTTTGATACCAAATGTTATGATCCAAATACTTACAATATCACAATAAACCAGAAGTACACACCATGTAAACCAATATGAACATGAAGCACAACTCCAAGATAAATAAAAGATATAAGTTACATAATAACTCCTTAAAGAATAGGAGAACATCCTCTATATACCCAAATACATTCATAAATAAGAATTCACATCCCTGTGACATCCCTCAATAATGAATACATGATATCTATATATACTTATTCACACATTTCACATGAGGTCCTTTTATCATTAGTTCGACCCCATTACATATACATTTACCCATTACATGTGCATTTAACCCCATATATGGCCCCTTTAGAGTCATATCATATACATTTAACCCCATATATGCCCCCCTTGGGGTCATACCACATAGATGAATCATACTTCTCACCTTTGTTTTCGGCTTTTCCCAATCTCGTTTCGACTTACCAGTAGGTTGTGTAGATACACAACAACCCATTATTCTCTATCTACAAAAAAAGTTTCCATCTTTAGCTTCCATGACTTGAAGCTTAGGCCATTAAATATCTCTATTTCTATTCTTAAATTGCTTGACATTTTATTTGCGCAAGATTCATTGTGAAAAGATCCCACTCAAGAACACGTTTATCACAAACCTAAGATATTCTTTCTCTTCGTAGATTGAGCTAAACCCTAGTAAGAAAGACATCTCGTTGACACCAATAATCTTTCTCTTATACAAAATGAAGAGTTTGATAAACATGTTCATGGAAAACAATACTAACATAATCTAAAACATAAGAATAACAACGACGCATTAACACAATATGCACATCAATTACCCTAGAAATACTTAATCGAGAAAACCAACCAACTTGAGAGTCATAACTCTCTCGATCTCATTGTATTAAATTCACCACCAGTCACAATACAAAAGGTAAGAATTCCACAACATCCAAAACCATAATCTATTAACTTGGATGAGATTACAACCCTAATTCCTCAGCCATAATTAGTTTATAATGGGCTTGAAAACCATTAGTTGAAAAAGCATAAGACAGATAAAAATAGACCCAAAATTTTCTTTAAGGGCTTCACCCCCATTGTGCCCCACCCCCCCCAATCCAAGGTGTTGATCACCCCACCAAACCCCCTTTGCGCTAGGATGAGACTAAGTCTCCTTGCAAAGAGTACAACACATGTCTAACACCTTACAATCTACACAATGGAAGGCCCAACTAATAAATCAATAGCCAAATATGTCAAAAGGGGAATCATGTTCCAAGTAGAAGTGGAAAGAGTGTCTATGAAATATGGGTGACCATGAAAAAGAGGCCAATACCTCCATAAATGACCTTTGGTTGAAAAACAAGAAGCTAGAGTTGTCTCTCTATTCAACAAATTTCCTAGTATGTATTTCAAACTTTATCAACCTCTCTATGCAATAAATGATATCACCTAGATCGATTTGCTAAAAAAGCTTTATAAATTATAAAAAAAAACTGGTACTAAAACTTAAGTGAAGTATGTAGCTAATACATCTTAAGGTTTTAATTTTTCTTC
Source organism: Picea engelmannii (assembly GCA_009831015.1). Classification (NCBI taxonomy): domain Eukaryota; kingdom Viridiplantae; phylum Streptophyta; class Pinopsida; order Pinales; family Pinaceae; genus Picea; species Picea engelmannii. The sequence continues at coordinate 36,157 of ML795317.1, forward strand.
TATTTTATATGAACAAGAGAACATAATTACACTTACATAACTATGTCGTAAACTAGTTGATCTCCTCTATTAAAACTAAATTAATATATATATATATATATAGATATATGATCAACTATATATAACAATCATTAAAAATATAAAAAAAAAACTGGTACTAAAACTTACTAAAACTTAAGTTAAGTATGTAGCTAATACATCTTAAGGTCTTAATTTTTCTTCTATTTTATATGAACAAGAGAACATAATTACACTTACATAACTATGTCGTAAACTAATTGATCTTCTCTATTAAAACTATATATATATATATGAATATGAGATCAACTATATATAACAATCATTAAAAAATTATGTGGAAAGGACAAAATAAATATATTCGTTTACATCTTACACTTTGTAATTTAGCTATAGATACATTGAATCTTTTATTTCTATATATAAATAAATATCATTGAATCTTTTATTTTTATATATAAATAAATATAAAGAGGAATATTATTATCTTGTCCTTTCAACATAAATACTTATGGATTGGTTATGATGTGGTTCTCATAACTTTCATTCATCCTTCTAACCAAAGGTAAAGATTTATTGTTTTAATTTTATTTTTATATCATTGATTACATAGTCGTTGTTGTCGGTTTGTTAGTGTAAAGATAAACATTAAAAGTACTAAAAGAATATTTTAATAATAAAATATTCTCGTGATAAATACGTTTTTCCTACCAAGGAAAAAGAAAGTAATAGGGTGTCCATTTTACCTTTGTTGATATTGACTTGTTCATTCCAAATGAGAAGTATGTGTTTACTTGAACCATCACAATCTAAATGAATGAAAAGTATGAGCCTACCATCATCACAAGTGGTGGAGGGAAAAACTAAGAGCAACATGGACGATGATGATATGACATTATTGATCTTAACTCCTCCTTACCATCGACATGAAAATTCCCACTTTTTCGAATTCCTTTTTTCACGCAGGGACCTCCTCTCTCACCAAATCTCCACACTTTCCCATGCCCTTGCAAATTACTTTTCCAATTGCTCTTTCAACTTGGTTTTCAAAATTTCAAACATATTTTTCAAATATGATTATAGGTTTTAAAATATATATAGTATTATTATTGTTCTATTTTAATATTAAATTTTGTATCTAGTTTTAGTTTATTTTATAATTTTAAATTTATTTTTTTTTAATAAATATTGTTATATAAATTTATGATATAGAGGAGATAGTGTCATGTACATAACAAAAAATAAACACTTACATTAAAAAATTAAAAAAATACAAGTTTGCTTATGTTTTAGAGTAAATCAACTTAGATTTATTTTTAACCTCGGATCTATCAAGTATCTAAAGGGATCAAATCTCTCGAGGTACAAAACTTGAGGAAATGTTTGCATCTTGAGAGATTTGATCCCTCCCAGTGCTTGATAGATCTAATGTTAAAATGGATCTAGGTTTTTATATTCTTAATAGAGTTTAGTTCAAACTATAAATAGAAGAATTTGTTCTTTTCTTTATTTGATTTTTTTTTTTTTACTTTTAATATGTTCACTCTTCTCCCCGGATGGGGTGTTAGACATCGAGAACAGGACTGGGTAGATGACAACAACTTGGAGGCTCAAAAAGACATGGCAGATAGATGGCAAGATGGCTCGGACAAGTGGTTCTCCGGGAGGTCATTGGAAGCAAGCGCCAACAGGACGAAAAGAAGAACGTGGTGACGATGGGACCCACATAGAGGATGCCAACCCTGAAACATGATGCGACAACGAGGACAGATGGATATTCTTCCCAGACAGATGGTTAGTAAGTTAGTTAAGGGAGCAATACAACGAGAAGCTAAAGCAAGTGGTCATCAACGAGAGAGGTGGCTTGTACAGGCTCAAACCCTATGGGAACAAAGGGTCATGAATCTCAGGTATGTGTGAGATCATGGGAGTACACAGAATTGAGAAGAAGGCAAGGATAAATCTCCAAAAGTCGTTATGTCAAGGACGCTAAGTGATGTGGTCGATGTGAAAGGAATTAACTATGAGAGGAGTTAGTGGAATGGGTTGACGTTGCTTAAGTTAACAGAAGTGGAACGCTTCTACCAAATGCTCATCATAGAAATTCATGCAAAGCTTTGCAGTGATAGTGAGTAGAAATATCAGAGGAGAGTGCGACTATTCTCATCCCAAGGAGTTGCACCTTGGGGAGAGCACAAGACCCAGAGTAGATTGAATTTGGTGCAGGCGGTAAGGTGAGTCTAGAGAAGGCGGATAAGAAAGTGTTTGTGGAAAGGTGGAGCAACTAGGCTCAAACAGAAGGAGTGCACAAAGGACACATGAAGACTACCAGGTAAAGACAAGCCATTCAGGGGTTGCGGGATGGATAGGCAAGGAGCGAGAGGTGGTCGTTAGCAGGGAAAGAAAGAGGAGGATTCCTCATCCCAAGGTCTAGTGAATCGAACCAAAGCAGTCATAGCGACATGGATGACGGGCTCCAGATTTAAGTACATCTACACATATTCATAAAAGAAGGCAACAAAAAAATTTGAGGAGGTTGTGAGAGTCCAGAGAAAAAAAACCATAAAGGAAGTGATCGTGGAGAAAGTAAAGGAATTGGTAGATGACCCATTTTACTCTAGGACCTACATGGAAAAATACTTCAAATTGGTTAAGACATGCTGGATTGTCAAGGAAATGGTGGCCCAAGCAATATAAAAAACTAGGAAAGATGATGAGGATACCCTGCATGCTGTTAAAATATTAGAAGGGAAGTTTGAACTCTTCTGCAAGTCTCATTTTGGCATCAAATTCAGGGTCATTTTAGAAGGGAAAAACTAGGAGAAACAAAGATTGTGCCAATGGACCCGAGCTCCCTTGGTTCGAAGGATCATCCTACCCCAACTGAAGACGACAAAGAAGCACGAGTTGTTGGAGCAATCTTAAGAAGAAGCTAAGGGAATTCAGGTTTGAAACACCGCTTAGTTTGATTACAATATATATTTTCAGGCTTGTTGGTATGCTTATGGTGTATAGAAGTCAGAAAATTACTCAAAAGATAGACTCTTGGCTTTTACATCTAGATTGTTTGATTTTATTTTGAAGAACAAACTTAATTCTATGATGAAGAAACCTGGATAACTATTCTCAAGGTTGGATAATAGTTTCCATTTTGACAAGCCACCCTAGAACTATCTACATTTTTTATATGTATATAAATAGAAATATTAAGATAGTTTTTAGCTTAAAAAACTATATTCACTTTCTTGAATTAATTGTTAATTAAAATTTTAAGTAAGTTAATTATAAATTGAGATTGACAAAATATCAACAATATCATTTTTACCTACAAAACAAATACACTACAACATATATTTTTAAATGATAATTTAAAATCTTTTAATTAATTATTATATTTATAAAATCCATTAAACTATACTAAAAAAACCTCCCACAAAAAAATAATACCTTACATTTTTTTACTTATTTAAAAAACCTCCCAACAAAAAATAATGCCTTACATATTTTACTTATTTAAAGTTCAACGAAAAACTTTTTTAAAGTTGAATGAAATGGTCAAAAAGTAGCTTAAAGTCTTTCAATTAATTACTCTATTTGTGAAGTTCATTAATCTTCTTTAAAAAAGTAGTTTAAAGTCCTTCAATTAATTACTCTATTTGTAAAGTTCGTTGAATTGTATTAAAAAACCTCCCACCATCATCAAGATGTCTATCTATGTATGATTTCTATAAGATCAGGGAATCTTTATTTATGTCAAAATATTAGAGGGTGATATAAGTAAAATCTTACATATATCACGGCACAATGTATAGAGTTTTGGTAAGTATAAATTTTAAAGTAAGAAAATGCGACATTTGAGTGAAGATTTATTTTTAAATATGTTATTTAAAATATTTGTGTTTAATAGTTTCAATGCCTTTTAGTAAGAAAATGAAAAGAAGATACTTATCGTGCGTTTAGAAATTGTCATGTAAATATGGATCAAGTATCGCCCCTTTCTGTATAAGTAGTTATGGTGGAAAACGTTTTGGGTAGGATGAATAGGTATTATAAATTAGAGAATTCAAATTTAAAAAGAAATATTTTTAGATTCAATTAATAAGAAAATAGGGAATGATGTTCATAAATTGTTGAATTAATAGTTAAATGGGAAAAACTTTTTTTTTCCAAATGAAAATTCGCTCGAATTTTTGTATTAATAAAAATTCATTTACATCAATAGGAAGTTTTCCAAAGGATATCTCCACTGAAAAAACAAAATTACAATCCTACAAAAAGTTAAACTAAGAGTTTTTTTCATTATCCAGAGACTTCAAGCTTCTCTCTAGTTCAACCCGGAAATAAAACCAATAGTATTCTATATCCATACCAAGGATTATATATCACACTCCACAATCAAGGGCTGATTAATAAGAAAAGACAAAAAGGCAACCATAATAGATTAATCTGAGACGTAGGACCAGTCCTCCCATCAATCACTGAGAAATAAGTTAGTACTCCTTTTTATTCCAGCAGTGCTTGCTTGGAAAGGGAATCTGCCTCTGTATTGTATTCCCGAAATATGTGAGTGAACTTTATATCTTGGAAATTTGTGGTGATCGATCTTGTCCTGTGCATCCAGCCTTCAATTTCAGTGGCATGTAGATTAGTTTTTTTATTCATCCAATCTATTATGACTTTAGAATCACCCAAGATAACTAGTCTATTGATATCCCAAAGTTTTGCAAGCTTAAGTGTCACCCAGGCAAGTTTTGCAAGCTTAAGTGTCACCCAGGCACCAAATAATTTCACTTTGGTATTTGTACCCCTCCCGCAGTTAATAAACCATCTGATTACTCCCCAATCTGGTTGTTTAATTACTCCCCCCTCACCACAAATTGTGCCTCCTCTGATTGATGCCCCATCAAAGAAGGCGACAGTGAAATCCTCCAAATGTATGAGAGGTCTCTTGTACCTGGCTAATAATTTTTGTTGATGTGTACGAGGGTTGTAAGCCCCAAGACATAATTTTTGTTGATGTGTAAGAGGGTTGTAAATGGGAAGAACTTAAGATATAAAAAGGGACAAAATGGAAATTCTTCTAGCTATTCAAGTCTACCACAAATTAGATAATAATAACAACACAAAACATAATAGAAATGATATTGGTTAGTAAGGTTTGTAATTATAAAGTTAACCTTCAAAATTGATGTATGGTATTGTTTGTAGCTATTTGATTGTTTATGCTACAAAGGTTTTTCCTCTATTTGACTTCTAAAGATATAACATAAATTCTTAACCATTAAGCACACTCAAGTTCTAAAGATATTAATAATAGGAAGTTGAAATGCTATAAAGATATTATCCACCCTAATTTAGTTGATCAAAACTATTTTCTCAATAATGAGTTTATAAACTAAAATCAATGAATACTTTAAAATCAATAACAATATTCATGCACTACATAATAACACTTATAACTAGAATAACCCAAAAACATTTGATATCATTTTTTTATGTAATTTTACCCAATTTTGTAATTAAATTGTTTTTGAAAAATGTATATATTACAAGAATATAATTATCCAAATACATAATTTCCACTATCTTCAAAATAAAAATATAATTATTTATCTATTAAATTCAATTAATTTAAAAAAAAATATTATCATAAATTTTAAAACTAATACCAAACTATTACCATAGATATATTCGGTGAATTAAAAATTTATTTTCCTTATTATAAACTTTAAAATTTATGTAAAAATTAAAAAGAAAAACAAATGGATTGAAAAATAATAATACTTATCATAATGATAAAATTTACAAGAAAGTATTTAAAAGTCTTTCGTACAGCCTTGTTAAAGCCATTGTGAAAGTTCAACATTGTCCGGCTAATGCCATAAAGAAAATATGGTAGGTTAAACCAAAACGATAAAATTAAATGTAAATGTACAACGCGATAAAATTGTAATGTCGTTGACTTAACCATTATACGAAAATACAAACACGTTAAAGATTCCCGATACCTCCCTCCCTGCCAACAATGGTCAAATCTTAACGACCGCTTGGGTTAACGTAACCTGACTCACATTGTTTGTTAGGTGGGAGGGGTTGGTTCCAGTTTCGAATCGATAATTTTTAAGAGCATGGAAGAGATGAGATACGCAGGAGGTTTTATGTGGAGATTGATTCATGAATCCAAACTCGAAGCCGCAGAACGGAATCTCAAATTATCATCCATTTGTTGGCCAATCACCGCGAAATCTGTTGAATATCCAAAAATACAATGTCTGTACCAGTGCAGATTGTATGTTATCCCAACATGGGTTTGAGCATGCATTTGGCATAAAGATCGGAATTTTTGCCCTAAATAACGAATCTTTCACGTGAAGATTGGAAAAATTGACATATATTCTGCAAATTTCCGAGTGAAGGATGGATGCCTTTACTTAAATTTTACAACTTGGATACAGTTCAGAAGTTTTTCTCAAGGTTGAAAGTTCTGGCGCTAGTTTTTGAAGTCTTATGGACATTTGCTCTGAGGATTGAAAAATTTGACATAAATCTTGAAGTCTTTCGAGCCATTGTGGTTACAGATGGGCATTTTTTTGATGTCAGATGCATTTCGGAGGTTTTCACCACGGTATTTTTAGAAAATAGCTAAAAAATCGAATCGGGCCATTTGTATCTTGTTCCCGTTCTCGATCTTGAGGATTTTAGCAATTTCTCGTGCGGCTTAGAGTTTCTGTTCAGATTTTGGAGATGGACGCGGTTTCAAGGTTGAAAAAGAAATGAATTGCATTCGGCGCCCGCGAGCGGAATTGTTAATTCTACTTGGCGTAATATGATCTGATTGAAGGTTTGCTGGTATAAGTTCGACCAAGAAGAGATTTCGTAAGGATTGGCGAAGGAAAACCATGAAGCTTTGACGGTTATTTTTCCATTTTCGGTTAGAAACTCCTGGGGTCCGTTGTTTATGTAAAGGACGGAACAAGCCAAGGCATGTGATTGATATGGGATGCATATCTCAAAATGCAGGGCGAACTGAGAATTTTGGTCAGAATGAATGAATACATTTAACCATGTTTCTTTGAGAGAATTAGTGTGGAGCGAAGACAAAAGGTAGTCGGTGGGTTTCTTAGATGGCTAACTACTTCAGCATCACGTCTTTACTGGTCCTTTTCTTATGTACAGCTTTATTATTGTTTCTTCCCTTAATATTGCCGCCTCTGCCGCCTCCACCGTTCATGCTGTTGCTAATACCAGTCGGCATATTCACGATGCTCATGTTTTTGGCTCTGCTGCCTTCACGGATCACCATAGTTTGTTTCAACTGATTCTAAAACAGGTATGTGAAGGGCAGATATTCGTTGTCATACACCTTATCATGTCTTTTTTAAACTTTCCAGCGATCTATTTCTTGTAAATGCCGCAAGGCAATTAAGAAGTGACGTGTTGGTTTTAAGAAATTTCAGAGTAATTATTACTAGTTTCTGTCTCACTCGCTATAGCGACAATTCATTTTCATCTCAGAGTTATGAAGTTTGATATAGGTTAAATGTGTGACATAAATTAAAGAAACTTCTGGAGCTTGGAAGATCTATTTTATTATTCTATTGAAAACGATGACCACGCATTATATTTAAATTAAATTAACATAAACTCATCGTTTTAGGTGCATTAAGTATTCGTAAAGAATCATAGTATAAATTTTTTATAACTTTTTCACCTTAGTTTGTAGAGTAAACATGAAGTACAAACCTCTTATTGCTTATGTGGCATATCTCTTTTGCCTAAGTTGTTTAGAGCACCAGGTTCTCTTCCTGTATAAATTTTGACACCATGAAAAGTGTTGCTGGTTTGTTATGGAAAAAAACACTTCCTTTTGAAAACAAAACAAAATATAGACCATAAACAATACTTTATAAAATGAAATCCAATAAGAAGGATATGCCAATGTAGAAAGGAGCTGAGCTTGACGAAGAGCTTGTAATCACATAAATAACAAATCTGAGAATATTGAGAATGTTCAACGCTGTACAGGTACAGTGATAAAATGGATCCACGCTAAATATGTCAGAATACATATTTGGCAAAAATTCCTAAAGCTGACGAAAGGATACATCGATAAACTCCCTGCCATGCTGTTAATCCTCGGCACTTGCATTCCAAATGTCAAGAGCCACTTGAATTGTTGTTGAGTTAAAAAGGATATGCGAGAAACCTGAAACTCTGAGCTTTATCAGCTGCACTTGCTATCAATGCTTTTAGGGTTTTCGTGTACACCGAAATAATCTTGTATAAAGTTTGAGACTTTCATAAATTAACGAAATTTGAGATCGTTTTGTTTAAAAATGAGGAGTTTACCTTTTACATCCTTGCAGGCATTCCTGTATTCGAATCCAAGTCCATCACCAAACACTGGAAGTTTTGTTTTTTTCAGTTTCCTAGAAAATCGGGGAATGTCCTCGTGTTTCTGTTCGACTCCAAATCATCCATCATCAAATACTAGAAGTTTTGTTTTTTCCAGTTTCCTAGATAGTAGGGAAGTTTTGTTTTTTCCAGCTTCCTATATAGTAGGGGAATGTCATCATGTGTTTTTACCAAGGCAAGTATTTCAATCACAAACAGCATAAAAGGACCTTGGGAATTGGGATCACCAATTACCATAGGGCACATGACCTATCTTTTTATAGCCTTTCATGTTGTTAGTGGGATATTGTATGAACTGTACCGGAAAGCAATGGGTACCTTCAGCATGAATGCTTGTTGAACAATAGACATGCGTTGTCACCATGCATATTCAAGTCAATGTTAACTCTCATTTAGCCGGGTATATTGTCAATGACGAGAGTAGCAATGAAGTTAAGCATTGTCCTAAGGACGTGAAGTTAAACGTATTTTGCATTTGGACAATGGGTGGGAATAACTTGACAACCTTTTTAATTACATCTTCTAAGAGAAGAATGCCACCAGCTAATAAGGAATTATGTTTTCATTATTATATATTCTTGAAATGCTGTATCCCCAATTCATTATCATCTTTGGCTAGTTCTTTTCAAAAGGTCCAAGTGTGCTTCATCTTCTGTTATTGGCGCTTTCTTCAGTTCTCTTCTGCGGTTCTAAGTCAAGTTCATTTTTTTCTTATTGGCTTTTTCTTCGGAAGTTGAATCTCCTTTCCAAACGTTGTTCACAGCATTCCCTAAGATGTCACTATGGATATCAAAAGTTGAAGTGCTTGTACTTCTGAAATTGCAATTCTACTGGTTAACCCTTGTATTTAGTGACAAATTATTCTCTGCCTTGTGCCCTATGCCTAATAAATTGATACTTAGGTTTCGAAGTTCCAACAACAATTTCTCGTGTAATAGGGAGGGTTCCGACTTCAAAGAATCTCTGTGTAATAAGAAGTTAAGAAGTGGAGAATCTCACTTCCAACAACAATCTCTCGTGTAATAGGGAGGGTTCCAACTTCCAAGAATCTCTCGTGTAATAGGGAGGGTTCCATCTTCCAAGAATCTCTGTGTAATTAAGGAGTGGAGAATCTCAGTTTTTTCTAGTGGAAATTAGTCTTTTAAATCTTATAAAGAATTTGTTAAAAGTTATTTTTATTTGAATTATAGAGAATGTGTTAAAAGTTATTGGGAATTTGTTAAAAGTTTTTGGCTTTTTCTTCTGAAGTTGAATCTCCTTTCCAAATGTTGTTCACAGCATTTTCTAAGATGTCATCATGGATGTCAAAAGTTGATGCGCTTGTACTTCCGAAATTGCAATTCTACTGGTTAACCCTTAATGGGAATTGTAACCCTTGTATTTAGCGACAAATTATTCTCTGCCTTGTGCCCTATGCCTTATAAATTGATACTTAGGGTTCGAATTTCCAACAAAAATCTTTCATGTAATTGATACTTAGGGTTCGAACTTCCAACAAAACTCTTTCATGTAATATGGAGGGTTTCAACTTCCAACAACTATGTCTGTGTAATAAGGAGTAAGTTAAGAAGTGGAGAATCTTAGTGTAATAGTGAAATTTAGGAAAAGTACTTGATAGTGAAATTTAGTGAAATTTAGCATCATAGTGTAAGATGCTATGCTCAAAGCGCAGAGGAAGAAACAAGTTTGTCTGATAAAGAAATCAGACAGCACAGGGTCAATAACAACAGCACCTTCACTTCATGAAAACATAACGAGCAATTGCTACCAGTAAAGTTGGTACAAGGCAACGACTTCCCTTATTTATCTAAATTGCTTTTCTTGAATGCCATGTATTAAACTTAATTGTGGAGCCTCCTTTAGTACTTCTGCCGAATGGCTTGCCCCTGTAATGCCTGTAAATACCATGAAGCTGGAGGCCATGCTTTTCAATCTCGGATTTATATTATCCTGTGAGTCAACATTTGGCATTTAATATCACTAGAAGCATTTCTTTTCATTTCTATCCTTTCACTTGTGTGCTCGCAATTTGATTGGGGATTGGTGATACCCTTGCAAGGGTATATTCCCATCAATTCGCAAGTAAATAGCGAGGGAGACAATGGCCATCTCGTCAATGATACAGGCCCGACTAAAAGCATTAAGAGGTTTTGTCTTGACCGGACAGAATGGCAAAGACAAAAATAATCAACCAGCTGGCAAGCAATATCATAGCATTAATTGTTGTAGAGTGGATCAGGATGTAATATACAGTCTGTATACGTTGCTGGCCAAACTAGATAAGCTTGGAAAAAATAAGAAGAATAGGTTACGACCCCACTGAAAGTGGGCCCTCTACCGAAGTCTATGGAGTTTGATTTGATGTTTACCATAGAGTAATCAAGCCGGAGAAGTGGCATGAATGCATTCTTCACGAAATCCACGTTTGTGAAGTTTCGTTAGCGTACAATAAATAAAAGGTGTCATGTGTGAAGCTATAGTCAATATTAGAAAAACTATGTGTACAATTTCCTATTATTAATGAGTTATAAGAAGTATTTAAATGATATAATTTGAGTGGATTTAATGATTAAGAATATGTGTTTTTTTGAAATCACATTTTAAAATCTTAAGTATATGTATACTACTTTTATTAATTAATTAATCAATTAATCATGATGTAATATTTTAAATTCAAATATTTTAATGAAAAATATCTAACTACCTACCACTTATTAGTGGATAATTTAATTGATTTTTAAAATTATAATTATTAATTATTAAAATAATAAAAAGATTATTATTTTATGTAATTGTTCTTGAAATATATAAATTATTATATATTTAAAATTTTATATTATAATATTATAATTTTATATTATTATAAGTTGACTTTTACAATGTAAAATATTAATTCTTTTATAAATATATAAGAATTTAGTGGACAATAATTTATTGGTATGCAAATTTTTTTTTAAGTAACATAGGGATATTTAAATTATTTACTAATATTTAATTATTTGATATGTGGTTTGGTAGTGACTTTAAAATTAAGTTATTATTATAGCTAAATAGATAAGAAAACCATTACATCAAAATTTAAATTTAAAAAAACATGTATTATTATTATTATTTAATAATTTTAAAATGTAGACTTGATTACTATATTTGTTTTTAATTTTTTTTCTAAATCTATTTTTTAAGATTGTATGATGTTGAGTGTTTTGATATGGTATTATTATAGGCAAACAATTTAATTTTATGCATCAAATTTTATGATATTGTATTAAAAAAACAAACAAACTTATTTTGCCCTCAAAATAATGTTAATAATAATTTATTTTAAAACCATGTTAAGGAAAAGATGTGATGGTTTCAATTTCCTAAAAGTGTATTTCAAGATTTCATCACATCCATATATTATGTTGGTGAAGTTTTTTCGTCCTTTTTAAGCATATTTGTAATAGTTGTAATACATTAATTAAAATTGGATTTTATGGAGAAATCAGTGTTGTAATTCTGAAAAATAAATAAACAAAAGATTTTAATATTTAATATTTTGATTTTAATATTAATATTTATGATTAAAATTTTAAAAATAAAATAAAACAATTAAAAATGTAATTTGTATCGTTTAAATATAAAACTCTACACTTATTATAAGTAAAAATAAGTTTATGTATAATAATGAAAATTTTAATATTAAAAAAAATATTCATTAAAATATATTAATATACTCAATATAATTTTGTTTTTTTTGTTTTTTTTTTAATTTTGTAACTTCTAAAAGTAAATATCGATTTCAATGTCAACTCTCAAAGTTCGCTTTTTCCACATAATTGTTGAACTTTCCACATTTGAGGCAAATGTTGAAATTTAGACTTTTATGTGGTAGAGTGAAAATATAAAAATTCCCGTAGAAATGCCAAAATTTTGATGTAGATGGAAAATGTTTAAATTCAACATTTCTTAAGGATTTTTTTAAGGGTAGGTGAAGAAATAACTAACTTTATAATTAACATTTAATTGTTTAGTTTTAGGGGTTAAATTTAGCAAATGGGTTAATTTTTCATATTTTTCCCAAAAGAAATTTTTCAATTTTCATTTTTTTTTAAACTATGTACCCAAATTTCATAGAATAAAATTATTTTACCTTAAAAATAATCAAAGTTTTATACAAATTATATAAAATCCTTAGAAATTTGAATATTTTCCAAAACTATCTCTAAACATTTTACATTTTGGGTATTAAGGACTAGTAAAACTAACTCAAGTTTTTACATATTAATATGAAATTTCATCCTTAAAATTATCCAAGTAGTATATATATTTGTGACTATATATTTGTATTTATATTTACTTTATAACTTACACTTTACTTTTATTAACTTAAATTTATTTTAAAACTAGTGGGACCTACATTTTAAGTTGTTTGGTATTGGGACTCAAACCCATAGCACCTCCCAAGGAGAAAAATGGATTCTTTCTAGTTTTGGGTAGGGATAACAATTTTTAAGCATTTGAACATTGTGTGAAATCTAAGTGTGTAAGTTATTCAGATGAAAGGTCTTATTGAATTGTGTCTAGGGTACCCAATCCCTTTGTGTAGACCAAAACATGTCTTATAGAACATTAATACTTTTTTAAATAGCTCTAGCCTATATATCTAGGGGTTCTCTTCAAGAGGCTTGTCATTCTCAATGGTGGTTGAAAACCATTACAATGGGGAGTATAATTAAAATTGATTTAAAAAGAAGAAAACAAAATTCTCCTAGTGTCACTGCAAGGAAAACACCTTCTAGTGGAGGTTTTTGCAGAGGTTTTTAGTGTTACCAAATTTGGCAAAATTTTCAAAAAAGCCTCTGCTGAAATCTCCTCTATTGGTTGTGGAGGTTTTAGTAGGTGTTCCATTTAACTAAAAAAAATTGGGTGGGTGGAAGTTGTAGTAGAGGTTTTTTTTTTTTTTTTTTAATTGTTTTTTCCGGTGTTATTCTTGTCCAAACAAATTGGTGTGTTATTGAAAAACACACACTGACACATTAATATAATAAAATGCATTGGTACATTAATATAATACAAATTCTACGAATATTAATATAATAAAAAAAAAATCCCAAGTGCATTTATAACTATTGCATACTGGTTCCGTCTTTTTCATCGTATGCATAACACTGATGCTCTTATAATTTCTACACGCCGGTTCAACCTTGTTTTCATATGAATCACTAGTGCATTTTAGGATTTTTCCACCCCCGACGTGTTTAAGTTATAGTTAGTCTCGCTGCGATCAAGTTATCCCGAGACATGATGCATTTAATATATCATGCACCTTGGTGTTTATGTAATTAGTACGTATTGGTATCGGTTTTTCCATGTGCAACTAAGGGTAGTGAAATTTCGAATATTCGAGGTGACATGTCAACACCATTATTTTTAGTATGCACCAGTGCATATATTATAGTAATAGCACTGGTGCATATATAAAAAAATTGTTTTTAGTGCTCTTGTGTATATTTCAAACATGAGCATTGAATCATTTTGAAACAATAAATATTATTGTACATTATATCATTTATAGAATGGTGCATTTTATCAACGTTATTATAATTAATTAGCATTGGTGTGTATGACGCATCAAAACACACTAATATCTATATTATTGCACACACTCTCTAGTGAGTTCAAAAGAATACAATGTAATGATATGTATATATTTTAATTCATTTTTTTTTACAAATTTTCAATTAATCATTTCAAAATCAAATATTTGTTTATAATAATATTGTTTATATTTTTGTTATTGCATTTCGATATAATGATTGCATTTTAATGCGTTATCCAACCAATTAAATCTCTATTATTTTTAATATTTAATCCGCTTGTTTTTTATGTTCCGCCCCTTCATATTCCATCTACAAACATAGAAATAAATTGTAATAAGTATATATACATTTATATATATAGTAGAATATACATGATTGCGTAAATAAAAAATCATACCTTAACACCAATTCTTTCATAAACAATACATATTCTTTTAAATCCATGTTGGCATGAATTCTCTCAAAACTTCATCTGTTGGCTTCATTCCACACTTTGTTTCATGCATGTTTAATACAACATGACAAAGCACAACCGATATAACCAATATAAAGTTTTCTTTTTTTTCATTAATTATAAAACAAGGGAAGTTAAACGACATAGCTACTTACAAATTGTACAACTAAACTTTCATTCTTCAACATATACTCACAACCCATACTTAACTCAATGTTTATCAATTCATGGGTTGGCTCATCCTTTTATGTTAACACCTAGTAGAAGACATCCATGAACAAGTGTAAATTAATTATTTAAATATAAAAATCACAACAAACATGAAATCTTAAGAAAGATCGAAAACATAAATACTCACAAAGTTTGCGATCAACCCTTCTATTCCTTGTCGTCATGTCTTATGTGTTGACTGGATTCTATTTGTTTTTCTTTTATGCATCAAAACAATTGAAAACTAGTATTTCATGCGATACTTAAATTTGATGTACATAAAAGAATAAATAAATGATTGCATATCGTTGATGCACATTGTAGTTGGGATGGATCCTCTTGCGACACAATTATGTTCATTGCTTTTAACATCTTCTTATATACTTTTTTATACATCTCCACTGACATGTCTTGGTTTTCCCCTAGTTTGTCCCTTGGAATGTATCCCTGGAAAAAAAAAGATACAAAAATTACTAATATTTTTTAAAAAGTAAGATCTTGGTGCATATATTAAGATAATCTATACCAAGGCATCAATAATATCTATACACATCGGTGTGTCAACCATACATATACACGCCAATGCAGTATAATAGTGTCTTTGCAAAATTGAAAACATTTTAGAAATTTTTGTATTCATCTGATGCTTTATGAATTAAGAAAATAACGACTTCCTAAGTATTGTTTATTACGCATCATTGAACAGTGAACAAATTTAATAAATGGCAATTTCCATATAAAAACAATATTTTTTCCATTTTAAACTCAATGGTGTGCTTTGTAAACAATGCACCCTCGTGCATATGTATGTAAAATGTGTATCACTGACCGCGAAAATGATTTTGTAATAATATTTCAAATTGAAATAAAGCGGTGTTGTTTACAAACAAATACACATCAATGTGCTTACTATGTAAAAAGTGTTTTCAATGGAACTCTGGCTACTAAAGCATACATGTACTATAATGTGTTTTCCCATGAGTATCAGGTAACCAAGTATGTAAGGAAAAAATTGGCGATTTGATTGCATAAGTGATGAAGAACCCTAAATAGAATACTATTTCCAGTATCAGTCACCGTAAAGGCATTTAAAAAAAATGGCAGTGATAGGATGGTTTGAGATCCAATTCAGTGAGTGGTTTCATTGCAACAGATAGGAAACAACCATATATAAATAAACAAATCTTATAAATAAATTGTGCTTAAAATTTTTATTCTTGTGAAATATTGAAGAAGAAAGCTAAAAAACAATGAGGAAATTAGAGCTTCCAATACTTAAGGTAACTATGAAACATTTTTTGTTGTTGTTTGGAAATGCACTGAAAATTGTTTGAATCAAATAGGAGAATGATCAAGATGTTTAATAGAATGAAATCATATACCTAAAATTTCTCCTTTGTAGACCTCCATATGATCTACAGTAATCCCCCTCGAATTTTCTTTTAAAAAAATCCACAAACTCTGAAATCTTTGCTGATAAATATTTGTTGCACAAATATTCTTTCTAAAATTTGAAAAACAAAGAAAATAATAAATAGGGTTTTCCTTTTTAAACACAAAAACTCAAATTCCTGCTCAAAAACTCAAATTCCTGCTCATTTTTCGTTCTATATTTCAGCACATTCATGATAAAAGTGTGTGTGATCCATATTTATGAGCAGAATGAAATGAATAAAATATTGAATACAATAACACATAGATAAGGACAACAACAACAAATATATAGTGAACAATAAATTCTATTGAATAAAGAAAATAGGTTGAAATTGTAAAACTGCAGAACTAAAAACAACTTGCTTGAATGGTGGTAGTTATCTCTGAGAAGAGATGTGGTTGCTACACACATCCGTTTGAGAAGAATGATTACAATAAGGCTCCAGAGGAATTTTTAACGTTACTCATGAATGCCAAAACCCTATACATCCAAAAACCTAACCCTAGGAGATGAAACGCCAAAATTTATGTGGCCCCGATGGGTAAGTTGGTACCTCAACTTCCCAGGGTCGTAAATTTTGCATACGACCTCCATTTTACACGTGTTATAGCTCATTGGAAAGGTCTTTTCGAGAAATAGACATTTTTTTATCAACCTATGATTTCGCCTATGATTTGAATGTGGCAAGCCAAAAAAACACTATTTAGGGCCCCAAAATGACCCTGGAAGTACATAAAGATGTATTGACATGAAAAATTTCAAAATAAGCCAGTTGGAATAGGTGGGTAGCCACCAATATCCACCTTGATGCTATGTAGGGCTTCAAGCTAGCTTCGGAAGTGAAAAACCCACAATTACAAAGAAATGTCGTCATTACATAGAAACGTGCTAAACTAAAAAATGTCATGAGGATCCAGTTGGAATAGGTGGGTGGCCACCAATATCCACCTGGATTAGTGCCCCCCCCTTAGTAGGAAATGGTCTCCATTGCGTTGAGTTCCCCCATCAGGTGAGAAAATTTATGTTGAATTTGGCCCTGGGTGAGCCACTTGCCTTGGTGTAGGAGTTTCCCTTCCTTGACAACCCGATAAAGATTGATCATCTGCTAGCAAGTGCCCTTGACATGTGTGTCCACTATATCATCAGTGGATGCATGTTCCATGAAGTCAGGTTTGAGCTCTGTTGGTGTTAGTTATTCTTCGATCTTTGTTAGAAATAAAGGGATGTGCTCGTTTTTCCATGGACAATATAATAATATTGTCACCCAACCATAGGCACAAAGGCCACCCCCGAGCACCTTAACCTTGACATACAGAATAATTCTGGAAGAAGAAAAATATCCAACCAAGGTAGCACATCTTTCTCCAAGTCTAGCGCACCAAGCAAGGATAACCAAAGACCGATCAGAAATTCCAAACCATAACCAAGAGAAAGTCCAACCAAAAGCCAAAATTCTAGTTGCAACAGTTGCAGTTGTACTCCCTCTCCAAACTTGCACACCACTAGTCTTATGCAGTTGTGAGTGAGTGAGTGTCAAATGAGCTCTAACACCATCTATTTATACTGCTTTATCTCACTTGACTGGACCAACTTCTATTTATGGAGGCTAATAACTCAATATTAAATATTCTCTTGAGTCGACCTGTCTTCTAGGGTTATTATCCAACGTTTTAGGGTTACTCTTGATTCCTGGAAGAATCTAGTCTCATCAAAGGTTACATGTAGAGGTTAATACCTCCCACAACTACCATAATATCAACACTCCCTCCTAGCCAGGGAGGTATTAAAATAAATGGTCTTGAGCAAAAACAGACCATTCAATAGGTAGCATCATCATAGCCACACAAGCTATATCATGATCATGTAGATCAACTCACGAGAAACATCATCAATATCAGTGTCATCTGATAATATCAATTTCATCATCTATCGAAGCCATACTCCATCTGAGTAATCAAGCATGATGTTGAATAAGTCACTCACTCCACAAAGTGATGCAAGGACCATTCTTCTAATTCAGACATATGTCCTAGAAGAATGATTGTCCCAACAGATGTTGAAAGCTACACCATGGGCTATAGAGACCATTCCCACAGGAATTTTAGTCTAGGACTATTTTCTGTTAAGGTCATATGTACCATAGAGATCAATATCTACCTACATGCCTTAGAAAATATCGATCTTGAACCATTTTCCTAATCGGGCCATAGTCTCTGCCTTAGGAAAATACCAGTCCATGATATGTCAACAAACTATCAACTTGGACCATTCTCCATAGAGAGAATGCATGTCCACCAACAATACGTTATCTCTGGACCATTCTCTACCTGGAGAATGCCTGCCCACCAGCACACTGACTATCCATCTGGATGGAAATCAAATCCAACACTAGTGGTAGTCTCCATGGCACTCAGATAGTAGCATATTGTTGCTATAATACCATCCAATAGAGCACAACTATGTCTGTCCATAGTAGTATACAACTACTATCCAATGGTACACAACCACTCCTAGTAGCACATCGCTACTAACCAATGACACGCAGTCACTACTAGTGGATCACATCCACCACAGTAGAATAGAACTACTTCCTAGAGACATATAATCTCCACAACAATCATAGCATCTGATATCAACCTGCATAAACAATATCATGATACAAACTTAGTCATTTGGGCCATTCTTCCACTCACATCTGTGAGATATGGAAGAGCATCTTCCCTCAAAAAGTAAAACATCACCCTTGGTATTTTTGGACTAATCTTCCCAAACATAGAAGATTAAATGTCCCTGATTTATGAGCCTGGACCATTCACCTAATTAGGCCATTCCTCCAGCACTAATCATAGTGCAACCTGGAGAGAATGAGTCTGCCCTAGGGAATGCATGTCCTTGATTTTTGAACCTGGACCATTCACCTAACCGAGAGATTCCTCCAGCACTAATCGTTGTGTAACCTGGAGAGAATGAGTCTTCCCTAGGGAATGCATGTCCTTGATTGTTGAACCTGAACCATTCACCTAACCGAGAGATTCCTCCAACACTAATCACTGTGCAACCTGGAGAGAATGAGTTTTCCCTAGGGAATGACTGTCTGGACCATTTCCTATGGAAATGAATGTCCTTCACCAACCTCCAAAATGGACCATTATTTGAAACTGCTCACAACTGTGAACTTTGAAAGAATGAATGTCCAGCAAGGCAGACCATTATACTTGACCAATACTCAGAGTGACTACCAAGAAGAATGATTGTCCTAGACCATTCCCCCACACTGGACACAAGGGGAATCGTTGTCTATGGTACATCAAAAATCTATCGAACCATTTTCATTACGAAAATGTCTATCTGATATGGACCATTTTCCGAACTGGAAAATGACTGTCCGTCAGAAATATCAAACCACTTTCTGGACTGGAAAGAAACCACCCAACCTGGACCATTTTCCAAATTGGAAAATGATTTTCCATAAATCAATAACATATCAGTGATTGTTCCCAACCAGGGATTAATCACTTCCTTTTTCAATAAGTAATTCACCTCCATGAGCCCCAACTTGTCCTTTAAGTACGCAAACTTTTCATCTTGGACAGAGGCTTTACCAAAATATATGTTATTTTCTCATCTGTGGAGATATACTGGAGAACCACTTCTCCCCTCTCGAATTTATCACGAAGAATATAATGCTATATCTCAATGTGATTCGACCTGTCATGGAACACTGGGTTCTCTGAAAGCTTCACATAGATCTGATCATCACAATATATCACATTCAAATTCAACACCTAATCAGACAGCCCATAAACCAACTTACAGAGCCACATTGCTTCCGTACAAGAATCACAAGCTGCAATCTACTCTGCTTTTGTAGTTCTTAATGCAACAGAATTATATTTCCTGCTAGCCCAAGACATCGTGGCAAAGCTCAAACTGAAACATATCCAAGTATCACTTCTTTTGTCATCTGCACTCCCTACCCAATCTGAATCGATAAATCCATGCAGTTGTATATCATAACTCAAACGTCTCACAAGAAAAATATCTGGATGAGTATTCTCCAAATACATTAACAATTCAATCAATTTTTGATACAGAGACAAATATACTGGATCAAAGTCTCTCATCTTCTTCAGATCTATCATCATGGGAGTTTTCCATATATTTTCAATCCATCATCCCAGAATTCTGAGGAATCATTTCAATACACTTCCTCTGTCATAGGAAGTTGTCACCACGCTTTTGTTGTACATGAGAGGCTCTGCACCATGTTGCTTGAATCCATACAATGTCTTTTTCTATCTTCATACATGGGTCTCTTTCTGGTATACCTCAAAACCTTGAGGTTGTTCTATATGCTTCTCCTTCAATTACTATGTTGAGAAGAATAATCTTTACATACATCTGATGTAAAATCCAACCCATGGATATTACATGAGATATAATGGCTCAGGTAGAGGTATGTCTGGTTACTGGAACAAGCTATCATCATAGTCTTCTCCCTTCTTCTGGGAGAACCCTATAGCCCTTTTTCTTTCCTTATATCTATCAATTCTCAAGTATTTTTCACAATTTCTCACATACATTGTTCTTCATCACAAATTCCTTCCATTCCTTCTGCTTGACTGCTTATGGTGGATTCAAACTAGTTCAATTGGTTGTTCTGACTTTTCTTTCTTTCTTGGAATCTTCATGTTCTTCCTCATGTTTCTCTTTAATGTTGGAGTCCATGGAATCTTCTATAGACTACATTCCCTTGTTTCCTGAAGGCTCCAAATTTTTCCTTCCACCATAGGGACATAAATGTAGATGGACAACCAAGAATATTCAAGGCTTCTTTTCGAAGAAGACCTCTTCTAGATTCAAACTGAACACGTGATGCTTATCATCGTTGTTACTTCCAATGAATAGCATCGATAGATACTTCATAGTTTTTACGGATTCTTCTTCAATGGATCATATCATTGGTGATTATCTCCCTCCTAATCCTGGCTTCATGCCTGAATGAGAAATATGCATGCTCTTCTTTTGGAATTATGTGATCAACTCCCTCCATCTGAGAGAGTCAATGCTTATGTCTGTTGCATCTCTCTTTGCTTTATACAAAGTGTCACAAGCCTATTTTGGTTTCCTTTTGATTTTTGACTTCCTTCGAGTCTGACTCCTCTCAGTCTCTTTAGGTTTGTTTCTATTTTCTCTAATTGGTGATCAGCTAGAAGTTGTGTCATCCTTATAAACTTCTTCTTATGACAACTTCCACAAGGATTGTTCATCAAACATATTTCAAAAGGGTACCTGCTCGGAACAAGAATAACAATAGAAAACAAGAAATATCTATCTAGAGGAAATGTTAATTCAACTTACAAACAAGTACAATAAGAATCTATATCGATAATACTCATATGCAGTCTAGTAGTCATTGCACCTAGCAATAATATAATTTTTCAAATATTTCTTTCACAATTTGTACTGTAGCAACTATCACCCTTGATATACACAAATTTGAAGCTTACCAATTTAATCAAACCTGGAACCTAAAGCCTCCACTGCTATGGAGGGTGTGCTTGTTCGTATGAATGAAATGAATCCAAGATTACAACTTGGACAAGGTCTCTAATACTTTTTCTTGCAAACACACTCATGTTTTGCTAGATGATATAACTTAGATAGCATATACAAGTGGATACCTTTGAAACCTTATAGCATCATCCAACTTGTCTTCCAATTTGAAACTATATACCATATTGACAAGAAGAGATTAGAAACTCAATCAGAA